>JAJHUR010139362.1:0-62951 GCA_027495735.1 Lutjanus campechanus
GGCGTGATTAAGCAGCTCTCGTGCATCCTGACGTGATGGAGTGTCAGCCTATATCAGCCGGGGCGTAAACTGGAGGATGGGTCCTGATTTGTTGAAATCAGGAATTCTTCTTCAGCATTACGGTCGTGAGATCGATGCAGGCATGCAGCCAGAGCTCCATTAGTGAACAAGCTGTACTGAGAGCTGCATGATGAGGGACCAGCGCTGTTTCTCACAGGGGCTTTCCTCAATTTGACATCTTCACCATTGTTCATCAAAGTATAAGTCATACATTAATGAGATTATGGGCCTTTTTAACAGTTTTATTAAAGGGGGACATTACTCGTTTGGGTGCATACGCTGTATGGGTTAGACCATATGATTTAGGACTGCACAATGAATCTAAATATTATTGAACTCACAATATGGACAAGTGCAATATACACATCACAGAAACTGAAAAAGAGCAACAAACAACATTATAATGAAGTACTGTAGTGCTGCAGAGACGCCATAGCCTACAAATCTTTTTCTCCAGATGAAAGAAAACATATGTTTGTCGCATCCTCACAATTTAATGTTGTTTTTCAGTGAAAACTATGATGCAAAAATGATCCGATTTTATATCCACGTTATTTGTGAACAGTGTGTTGATGGTTCCTTTTACCAATTCACAAATTCACAAATGTTCATTCGCAGATCTGATCGAGTTGAGAAACACTGTTTTGTGGAGGCAGCGGTGGAAGAACCACCTTTACTGAAGAAAAGGTACCAGTGTAACAATGTAAAAATAACTCATTACAACTAAAAGTCCTTCATTCAAAATCCTGCTTAACTAAAAGTACAAGTGTATTATCACTTTAAGTAGCACAAATGAAAGTACTTGTGCCTGATATGTTATTTTGTTGGATCACAATTACTGGTGCATAAAGTTTTAAGTTTATTTGTCGTAGGTGGTTGAAGTGATACTACTTTATGCACTTTAAGTTGGTCCTTTAATCTGTAGCAATGCATCATAGTTTAGAAACTTACATTACATACATCTTACATCAAAACAATCGGGATAAGTATCACCACAGGTGAGAGGAAAAGGGCTAAAACAGGCAAATTCACCAGTATAGTTCTCTATATGCTCCTACAGAGCAGTCTCCAGATTGTTCCTATCTGAACCTCTACAGCTTAAAGTCTTGTTCAATCAGTCAACAGACAGTAAGACACCCCTCCTGTCTCTCTGAAGGTTTCATGTTTCAGAGAACATCTTTGTTGTGACTGGAGGTGCCTCAATACATTAAACATGAAACACTTCTTTCACAACAACAACACAATCCTGGCTCAGACCTGCAGACTTGTCACCTTATTTTGTGGAAATAAACATCATTATTAGAGCAGATACTGGACTTTTGGGGCCACTGCTGATGCAAATATTAGCAAGTAAAAGAAATTCCAATATCAATATATCAACTGATATCCTGTATCTATATTTAATACGTAGCTTTGTTAAATATTTAATTCTAAGGTCTGTTATTTATGAATCTGTTATGTGAAAACAAACCATTGCCATGGATCATATTCTGATTAGAGTGGCAATGAAATTTATTTTTAAATCAATACATTTTTAAATTAATATTTTGTGCTAATTTTTTTTCCAAGTAAGTGGCTATGTATATGTAAAGTGCACAGGTCATTATGGTGAAATATAATGATAAAAAACAAATTGAACAACTCGAATTAAGAAAAAAGATCAAATGTACATAAAATGTTGCGGATGGTAAATTAATTAAAGATGCAGTGACGGTCGGACCCTCACGACCCCGACAATATATCGTCATGATAGCATGTTGTTAGTGTGTTTTCTGAGTACATTTGAGTTGAACCTGGTCTTGCTCGGAGGAACTTGTTGAAGTAAAAACATGTCATTTCCTGTTGCCAGTAGGTGGCGCTAAGACTATAACTGAATATTGTCATGTAGATGTTTTCGAGCTGGGACGCTTATCAAACGTGAAGTTTGGGGCAGATTTGACAATGTATATTCAAGTTAGAACAAAATCCAGTTTCATGGTGAAACATTGAGATTCAAAGCCACGCCACAGCCCCACCATTCAACGAAAATTAAGCTTTAAACTACTTTTCAGGTCTCTAGATCGCATGCACCAATTCTGAAGTTGATCTGACTAATTATGTAAGAGGAGTTTGTTAAAATAAAGCACCTGGAAATGTCAAAAAGGCCCCTAAAATGGCAAAATAAATTCCGAATGCCTGACTTCCTTCTCCACATATTTTAATTGGTTCTGCTCAGGCTGGTGCTCTTATCAAACATATCAAGTCTTGGGCAGATTTAATTCCGTTTCAATGGTGAAACATCGACAGGTCTCTAGATTGCACACACTGATTTTGAAGTCAATTGCATAAGAGTTTCTTAAAATACAATGCCCGGAAATGGCAAAAAGGGTCAGGCTCCAAGAAGCTTTTACATCTGGACATGATACATTGTTTGAGGCAGATTGTACTTCCTGTTTCATGGTAGAATATCAAAATTTGACATCATGCCACCGTAACGCCGTTCAACAACGTTATCTTTTAATACTTTTTATTCAAAGGTCTTTAGATGACATACACTAATTTTGAAGTCAATCTGATTAATGCTGCAGGAGAAGTTTGGTGCTACACGGTTGAATCGCAAAAAACAGCCATTTGAGTCAAAATGGACAACTTCCTGTTGGGTTTAGACCACGACTGACACATGTGCCAAGTTTGGTGACTTTTTGAGCTTATTTAGCCCCTCAAAATTACAATTCATTTTTGGGCAAAATCAAAATAGGGAAGAAAAATAATTCCTTTTGTTTCGATAGGGCCCTCAAACCAGTCAGTGCTCGGGCCCTAAGAAATAATAACAATCTGCATTATGCTCTGGAAAAAAATATTGAACATATATGCAAATATTACCAGGGCACTAATACTGACCAACTGATGTATGGGTCTGTCTCTAGTATTTCCTAAATCTCTTCAGTAGTTCAACTTACACCAACTTAGTTTGAACTTGCATCTTTACAGCACAGCTTTTATTCTTAGCACTCCAGTTTCTGTCTGGACTGTATGGGACTAAAATCAATAAAATGCAGAAAATCATAAATTGTGGTTTTCCTCTTTAATAGCAGACAGCATAATGACAGAAGTGATTTACTGATTAACCAACAATCTCCTCATAGCCCTGGCTCATTTCTTTGTTTTGACACATTTGTATGCAGAAATGAAGATGACACCACATCAATCTTCTTTTAGTTACACATTATTGCACTTTCGATCAATAGGAACATTTTTTCTGGTTCCTGGGAGCGATCTAAATCAGACTTATTGTCTCCTAATGACTGCACAGAAAGCTGTAATATCAGCCTCTGCTCCGTGGCTACATTTTGCACCCCGTGTTTTATTAGACAAGACAATTCGTCCTGTCCAAGAGTGCTTTCTCTGTTTACACATTCAGGTAAATACACTGTCGCTCTCCATTACACAGAGACGCTCTTGTTCAGCTCTTATTTAAATTGTACTGACAACTCCAATAACGTCCATATCTGGCGTCCAACATAAACAATCGTGCTCGTTCTCTGCAGCAGCAAAGATTTTGTGTTTGTAATAGTGTATGGACTCTGAAAACATGTTATGTAATACAATATCAGTGTCATGAGGATGAAGTGGAGACTGCTCTGCACAACACCATCTACAACCTTGCTAATTAAATGCGTAGTAAAGTTCACTGAATAACAATAAGCAGCAGTAAGTTTGTTGGTGCAAGCAAAAAACACTAAAATACAGCCCTGCAATAAATCTACAGGGTTATAAAATATATGATTATGGGGGAAACAGGGTCATCTCTGGCTGTGCTGGTGCATTTCATAAACTTTTCTGAAGTCTGAGAACAAAATTACATTAGGAACTAATATAAATTAATCAAGAAAATGTAAATCAATAGTCTGCTGACAACAGTGAAGGAGTTTGTTGCCTTCAGGCTATGTCTTAAGAAAATGCAGGATCCCCCAAATTAGCTGATTAATCACTCTGGCAAGAACCCCCGCAAAATAATTTTATGGATCATCAGACCAGAACAGCAGTCCAGGCTGGTTGTGCTTTACTTTAAATGACACTGCTGCCTTCGGTTATCTTACATTTAAAGATAAAATCTACTCAAATGAGAGGGGGCACTCAACTGCTCCTGAACAGCAGTTTGACAGTCAGATGAAATTTTGGTTTCTGGTTATCAGGCTCTCACACAGTTGAAACAGAGTCACAAGTTGATTCTCCAACATTAGAGCCTTTTTTCTCACTGCATCTGCACAAGAGAGTGTTGTTGGAATAAAACAATAAACAACATCTCTAAAATCACAGTGTATGCTCAGCATTAGGGGGAGACCGGGGGCATGTGTAACATTTTGTTAACATTTTCCTTCATAACTGTTGAAACATACTTGCAATTCAAAATTCATATTTTGTTATGAGAAACATATACAGAGGTATAGTCCGACCCCCATCCATGTTTGTCAATTTAAAAGATAATTTTGAAAAATGATGTAAGTTTAAATTTGCAGTCATCCATACGTTACACGGCAGAAGGAAATACTGGATGTCTAAAAACTAAAAACTCCAACCACATTACGTCACGTCACGTCACGTCACGTCACGTCACGTCACGTCACGTCACGTCACGTTACGTTGAATCAAAGAAAGTACCTAATGTTAAAACAATTATGCTACGTCATGTATGTTAAATACGTTATATACGTTATACACGTTATACACGTTATACACGTTATGTTAGGTTAGGTTACATTACGTTACATCACGTTATGTACATTCCATCACGTTGTGTTATATCACGTTATTTTACGTCACATCGTGTATGTTACGTTATGTTATATCATGTTATGTAATTGTGTTACATTATGTACAATATATTCCATTATATTGTTACATTACATCACATTATGTTATGTTAGATTAGTTAGATCATGTGACATCAGTTCAGTGAATCGCAAAACGAAAGTCACGTTCACATGATGTATGTAACGTTACATAAGTATGTTATGTTAAAAAAGTACATTACATTATGTATGTAATATACATTCCATTCCGTTATGTTCTGTTCTGTTACACTATATTACATCATGTTATATTCATTACGTTACATCATGTGAATTGCATCATTTTTTCTGTTGAAAACATCTGCAGAGGAGAAATTAGTCTTCTCTTTTTCCAAACCCTGCCGAGCATGTGTGTCATCATTCAAGCTCATTTCTGATTGGAGGAACTGAGTGTGTTACAGTTTCCCCCTGTTACAATTGTCCCTGGTCTACCCTACATTTAAAAAGGAACAATGTGCACACAGTAACTAGATATACTTTCACCTTTTGCACATAAGCTTTGCAGTGGCATTCATCATATAAAGGAGGAAATAAAATTCACTAATCAATTATCTGCAAGGTCATCCTGGGCTAATCAAAGCAATCACTGGGGCACAATAATGCTCAGCAGTGCAGCGACCAATTATTCACTGAATAATGCCCTCAGTACCTTGTTAAGTGCTTTTGATCTCACAGCACTGCAAAGTCAATTTCCATTTTTAATGTTAAATCGACAATGTAAAGCAACGCTGCCTGTATCTGATACTGACACAATGAAACCCGATATGAGCAAAGCGACCTTGGGAGCCTGCTGCGTCATATCAGAAAGCAAAGACGAAGAAGAAGACAACAACAGCAGATTAGTCTGAGAGAGAGGGAGAAATGACCCTGTGAGGCAGAGGCCAGCCTGCCCTCAAACTTTGAGAGAAACTTTTATAGAAGAGGTAATGGAGACGGCATTTCTCCATTCACCATCATTACTGTGGTTAGTCGGGGAGGTGCAACAGATGTACCTGATAGTCTGTCACCATTAAAGCTGTCAGGTTCATTCACTTTCACATCGTGACTGTGTGATTTGTAGATTCACTTTATAGTGCCACATTTATCACTCGATGACAGAATTTAAGGCCCTTTTTTACTGAATTTACATGTTTTTCATCAGTTTATCATTGATAGATACCCTGCAGACTTCTGTGGGCACAAGCTCATCTGAGATGAACTGAAGTGGAAAAGTGTGCTGTGGTTTGACGAGTTCACATTTCAAATTGTTTTCAGAAATCATGGACGTCGTGACCTCTGAGTTAAACAGGAAAAGGACCATTCAGACTGTTACCAGCGTAAAGTTCAAAAGCCAACATCTGTTTGGGGGTGTGTTAGTGCCCATGGCATCATGGGTAACTGTCACATCTATGAAGGCAACATGACACATTCTGCATGTGTTACAACAGTGTGGCTTCGTAGTAAAAAAAAATCAGATTGACTGACCCGCCTGCAGTCCAGACCTGTCTCCCATTGAAAATGTGTGGTGCATTATGAAGCACAAAGTACGACAATGGAGACTCCAAACTGTTTAGCACTTCAGGTTATATATCAAGCAAGAATGAGAAAGAATTTCACTTTCAAAACTTCAACAATTAGTGTCCTCAGTTCCCAAAAGCTTACTGAGTGTTGTTAAAAGAAAAGGCCCCAACCTTCTTGATTCAAAATGAGTGTATATTTACAAAATAAACAATAAAGGCAATCAGTTTCAGTACTGAATATTTTGTCTTTGTACTATATTCAACTGAATATATTTTGAAAGGTTTTTGCAAATCATTTAATTCTTTTGTGGAACTGGAGTTGTAGACAGAAAGACAGATAGATCAAAAGTTACCTTTAATGGATGTCTCCTCTTCCACTTCTTAATCACTTCTGGGAGAATTGAGGGCATCGGTCATAATATCAACATCATTCATATTAATTTTATGAGATGAATGTTCCCATCCATCTGTTTAATCACATGAATTACCTTGTTCTGCAGACATTCACCAGAGATTCTGCAGTAAAGACAAATGCACACAATCTTAATAAATCAAACAGGCAGCTATAGAGAGATTAAAGCATGTTGCATAAAACTAAACTAAACTAGAGCTAAAATAGAGTTCAATAAAGCTGCTGATTCTTATTGATTTTTAATTACACACATTTATTGCTGCTCTGAAAGGCAGAGTGGGCACAGTTACGTAGTGCATGCATTACATGGCACAGGCAGTTAAGATCGGATGACTGTAAAATCTGCTGTTGAGGTTAAAAAAAGACATGCTGCAGTAACTTTAAGGCTCGGCCCTGATGGGTTTTATGGATGCATGGATGCATTTTATCATTATAGGTTAAAGGTACTGAAATCATACATCTATCTGCTGACTGCGTGTGCAGAATCCAGAGCACTACATTTTAGACTTACTTTTTCACTCATGAATGGAGTGAAAACAGTGGCTGGGGATTTTAAATAGAGTTTGAGTGTAAGAATTTTTTTAAAATAAAAGATAGTTTAAAAAAAAGAAGAAGAAGAAAAGCTAGATAGATGAAATCAGGAGCATGTGCTCATATTTTAAAGGTAAACAGCAACAAAAAAAAAGGCTTCAAACTGCATACATGAATGTAAGTTTAATTCACGCTCCTTTTAGCTCAGTTTTGGTCTCAACCAGGGAGGGAAACATTTGGCTCTTTAGCCTCTAAAAGCACCACATGTTCACCAGCTATAGTCACTAACTTTGTCATGTTAAAAAAAAACAGTGCAATAAGACTGAACCAAAACAGTAAAGTTGTGGACCTTAAAACTAAAACAGTAAGTTGAAAGATGCTGAAATGCTTCATAAAGCTGAGGGGAGCTAGCATCATCCTGGCTGTTTGGGCACTGGTTTGAGCTCCATTGTGTGAAGATTAATTACACTGAAATCACTTATTAGACTGATGTCATGTCATCACAAACAGGTGTGCAGTGCTGCCAGTATGCACTGAAACAATGCACTCGCTTTGACAATGATTGCATTACCGCAATACCGCGGCCATGTGATGCCTTATATAGGATTGAGCTCATTGCCATCATCGCCGTGAATTTTATTTTGAAAGGTTTGTGTAACAACAACTATTTTCAGTGTGGTAAAATCATAGATGACATTCAGAATGAATTATTATGTATTTATTTTTATAAAGTTTCAAGTAAGAACTGCAAACGGCAACTTCTGCCTTCAAACTTTACTGGAAATGTGTCTGGCTCATGGAGTTTCATGAGGACAGAGGAATTTGAGAATCCATGTGTGTCTATATCAGAGTGGTGCTTTGCAGAACATAGTAGTGTTTTCATCCTCGTGTCTTTTAGTGGCTCAACCCTCCTCTGTTCAATCCCCTCTTCCTCTCTCTCCTCCTCCTCCCTTCTTCTGATTCATTAGCAGGACTAGGAGCCCTCCTGCCCTCTTTTATTGCCTCCATTAAATCCTTGCTCTCTCCATTGCAACTCTCCATGGATAGCGAATGCGTCAGTTCATCATCCGAGCTAAGAGCCGCAGCCGTGTACTCAACATTTTTCATTCTATCCACTTTATCTTTACTTAGGCCCAGCCCAACCCAGCTCAGCTCTTTGTCACTCCGAAACACATTAATGAAATGTAAATTCAATTCATATGATGCTTGTGAGCCTGTGATTAACAGTTTGAAAGATACAGTGTGTCTGAAACTCTTACAAAAACTGTGTACAATGTAGAGAAAAACTCAAAGAAACATTTAATTAATATTATTTTATTTATAAATACACACTGACTAAAGTAAATAATGAAGTGGGACAAGAGATAATAAAATGTCTCATAAACATTAATTGAGAAGGAGTAAATATGCATTATAAACCATTTAATTTCAACTGTTGGGAGTGACTAATGGTGGGAAAACCTTGTGCACAGAGACGAATCAAAGCTTAAAAGTAAAATACTCCTGGTGGGGCAGTCATTTCAAACTCATGTTGTGCAGCCAAATATTGTTTCAAATTATAGAAATTTATTCTAAATTCTGGGGAAGATCCCAACGTTGGAACAAACCACTTCAACAAAAGATCATTTCAGCAGCCTTATCTTAAAGTACCTAATGAGAGAATTTGGGTTGTTTGATATATGTTGGCACGCCTACACTACTGATAAGCAAAGAGGAGTACCAGCACAGAAGCTAAGCTATGAGCTGCGGCGGACGGGGTCAGCAGCAAAACATATTCTAGCCAATTAAATGGACCACCTAAAAAGAATCAGTATCAGTTTGAGAAAAATCAACCAAACTCCATGGGCGAAATCAACAATTTTATCTTGCAGAAGAGTTGCTGGTCCACCACTGCCTTGATCTCATAGTTAGCATTGTGTGACTTTGATGAATATGAAATTAACCTTTTAAAACACCAAAGTCACACAATAACACAAACAAGGTAACAGATCGAGGCAGGGGTAGACCAGCAACTCCTGCGTTCTCTGAGGTAAAATCACTGATTTTCCCTATGGAGATTGTTTGGGTTGGAGAGCGCGATATTTAGCTTATATAACAGCTGTTCCTAGGTAATTAGTGATTGTATCGAAATACATTTTTAAAGTAACCCTCCCAACCTGTAAATGAAACTGACTTGACTCACCAATAAGTATGCTACAGTTTTAAATGGCATGCTTATTTCCAAATTTGAGTGCTACAATGTCTTCTTACTGCTTACATGGCCTATTGGGATGCTTTAAGCCCTGCAACAACCTTGCACTGTTTTGGCTGTGACCTCACGTAACCTGTCCAAACAAACATGAACTGAATCCTTCTGCAAAGGCGAACACCCAGGGGAGCCGAGGCTGCTGTAAGTGGTGAACCGGAGTCGTGTTGAGAGCAGAGGACTGAGGTCAGGTTATGTAGAGGCCTGAACCTCCCTCTGAGATGGATACCAGGCTGCACATGGGACCGTGGATTATCTGCTTGTCACTGCCGTCCTAATTGCTGAGGGTTTCCTGGGCATGATTGTAACGGTGGACAATAGGCATGGCCAAAGAGGGTAATTGAAATGCTTCAGTCGTCTCCTGTTCTTAACGGGATAAGTCACACTGCAGTGTGTTCAAGGTCAGGTGAAGGTGATTTGGTCCTACATGATTTTTTTCTTTTGTCAGAGTCAGACAATTCTTATGTTTTTCATTGTTAATACTTTCTCTTTTTTAATCCAACATGCTTTACTTTATCTTCGTCTGTCTGTCACACGTAACATTAACATAAGTGAGTCAATATGCTTTTAATCCAGGCACCAGCCCACGTCAGAACATAATGAATTTAAAGGTTAATGGAGGTTGATGATTTTGACGTTGTAATTGCAACATGATTCTGGTTAGGGACCTTTAATTAGAGCTACACAGACGCTATTGAATAAAGGCTAAATAACATCCAAAAATCTTATTTAAAAAGAAAACAGGTTTCATAAGTATACTAAGTCAAAGACTCACCAAAACCTGTTTAACCATTTCATACTGCAAACTGTTTCATGTGTTCACACTGAAAATATTGTTCAAAATATTGAGATGTTCCCAACTCAAGGCCCACTAACTGACTTTTTCCACTTGCTTTCGACCGTCAAACAGTCTTCACCATCAGATAGAGTTTGCTGAGTCGTCATGGAGGTCGATCTGCTAATTTCCAAGGTCAACAATGAGCTTTCATGCTAAACTTTTAAACTAAAACACTCTTGTTTTTTTTGTTTTTTTAATTATAGCATGTCAAGCTTGCAAACTCCAGTGGATGAGGGCCAAGTGATACAGCTGAAAGTTTCAAATAAAGCAAGTAAGTGGGCCTTGAGCAGGGATCATTTTGTCAAACTACATTTTTAAAGTTTTGTTTGTTTATTTAAATATGATAATTTGAATTGTGATTATTTCATTAAATTGCAGGCAGGGAGGTACAGACAGCTCATGAAATGTTCTTTACAGCAGCAGAATATACACTCTTTGAAATAAAGGTTCTAACTATTGTAGAACCATACAGGGTTCTTTGGCTTCCTCCCCATAGGACAACCCCATTTGGTTTCACTTGGAACCCTTTCAGAGAGTTCTACCTAGAACCCAACATAAGGGTTAAACTTTTGGTAAAAAGTTTCATCCAGAGCCCTCTATGAGAGCTTCCATAGAGAACCCTGTTATAGTGTAATGGTTCCACCCAGAACCCTCTCTGGGGGTTCTATCGAGAACTTTTCCACCTTCGAAGGTAAGGCACACTACACTGCCTTTTTTTTTTTTTTTGAAGCTGCTCAGATAAACTCAGTAAACACAAATCTGTACCTTTTTAATTTCCTTAGCTAGAAGTAGTTAACTTTATAGTTGGCAGACAGTTCGCTACTTAAACAGCTGCATAAAAAACAGACAGGTGGAGGCTGCTGGCTCTGATCAAGCTTGAGAGGCCGTTTCCAAACCGTGAGCTGGACACGGGGAAACAGACATCTGTGTGAAAGCCTCATAAAGAGGAGAGGATTACAGACAGCTTGCCCAGGAAGATGTTGGAAGTGAGCTACGTTAGCTTAACACAAACCATGAACTGTATGTTAACAGTTATTAGCACAGTTTTGAATGAAAACAATTTACCCATAATCTCATGTGCTGTGCTAATTTGCCTTCAGATCTGCTTCTTTCTGTTCAAATCCTGGAAACTATGGTTGATAAAATCATACAGCTCCAGGTAAAACATGAATGATGTCAGGCACTGTTCTGCTCTACGTTTAAGATTTTTTCAACTCGAGGTGTTCAGAGCCCTGCATGATTGTGAGCTGCTCCAAGCATCCAAAGTGCAAGGTGTGCAGGCTGCATTAGCTGCACACAAAATGCTTCCTGCCTATAGAAAAGAACTTGAAAAAGACAGTTTTCACAGCCAAAATTGTGCACTGTCTGATCAGGGGCTAAGGGTGGGGGTTCTACTGAGAACTATTTTATATTACACTACAAAGAACCTTTGGCAAACCCTCGACAAAAGCATTCTTCTTAACAGACACTTGGTCTTACAAAGAAGGCTTGAGGAACCATTTTTTCAAAAACAAAAAGGGTTCTTCAGAAGGGTTCTTCAGCCAGGAGGAACTCATTTGAAATCCTTATTTTTAAGAGTATAGTTAGAGTTTGGCGTCTAGGCTCCGACCTCATCACTCCCTACTAGGGGTGTAACAATACATGTATTTGTATTGAACTGTTTCGGTACGCGACGTTCGGTTCGGTACAGGGCTGTGCACGGGTGAGTTCACGGGCTGGAATTTTTTTTTTTTTTTTTTTTTGGCTCACGGGCCAGAAGTTGCGTGTGTTTTCGTTCCGCCGCTAACATGTGCAGCTACACGTGCAGCTACACCTGCAGCCCGTGCGCATGATGGCTACTGCTAGCAGTAAACCGGAGCTTGAAGACCCTCCCCTGTCGCTAAAGTCTCCTGCTTGGGAACACTTCGGCTTCCTGGTTAAATATTGCAACGGAGAAAGACAGGTGGATAAAACGAGGGAGGTGTGCCGACACTGATCAGCTGAGATCAGGTATGTCTCCGGCAACACGACAAACATGCTAACTCACCTAAAACGGCACCACCCAAGTGTAAATATCACCACTACAAGAAGAAAAACCAACATAGTGCAAACACAGCTGACCTCGGCATTCAAGCAGCCTCTCCCTGGCAATTCAGATCGGGCCAAAGCTATAACAAGAGCCATTGGAGTTTTTATAGCAGCGGATCTAAGACCATATTCAGTTGTTGAAAATCCAGGTTTTAAACACATGCTCAAGGTGATTGAGCCCCGGTATGAAGTACACCCAAATGAACAACAAGAAAATTTAGGTTTTGCTTTTTGTTCCCATCCTGTATCAAAAATGAACCGAACCGTGACCTCAAAACCGAGGTACGTATCGAACCGAGATTTTTGTGTATCGTTACACCCCTACTCCCTACACATATGCTTACATACAGACATTAGGGATTTATGAGCTAATATCTTAACCCCCCCAGCCAGAGCCTGCAGGTGGATGCTGGGGTGGTAGTGGGGCTTAGAGAACAGGCAGTGATACTGACACAAGCTTGGAGGGTGCGTTTATTATATTGTGAAGAGTGAGGTATGTCATGTGTGGATGGCAGTGCAGCTCTAGTTCACTGCCTGAACTAGCTTGCAGACGTCGCTACATTAATCAAACTAAACCATCAATAACCAGGCTGCTCCTCAGGGTCTCAGCAGTGACATGGTGAAACCTCGCAGGATTTCTGGCTCAGTAACTCTGGATGTGTCAATCGGGTTTTGTACGGTGCGGTGCCTTTTCGTTCAAATGATCAATATGTGGACTTTCCAACACATAGAACTCAATTAGTTCATAACTGAGATTATTTTAAAGGAGCAATATGTAGCAATTGCACTTTGAAGAATGAGTACTACAGTCCACATAGCGAGCTGGAGACGGAATATTTAAAAGGTTGAAATCCTATTTAATATACAGTCTATGGTTGAAGCAAGTTGTTTCCCCCTGCCCGCTCCTCCCCAGACTTGAGGAAGCTCAGGCAGGCTGCTGGAACACTGCAGAAGAGCAAGACAAACGCAACATAATTTAACAATAATAAGCGATGACAAATCCTACACTGTAAGTTGATCACTTGTTTATTTACTTTGTTTAACTCTCAAATGTCTGATGTAAAGCAAAGCCCGTCATGCTGAAAGCAAGTCAAAAATACACACTCTGAAGTTTGAGTTCACTGACTGCCTGTCTTACTGCCTGCCAGACTCCATTAACAAATTGCTCAGTTTAACCGTTATAAACATCTACTCCTTCTAAAAGATTATTGATGATTTCTTATGTCTCATAAACAGACATTCACTCATTCTGCAAACATTCAGCAATAATTTGAACCCTCATGAACCTGAAATGGGTACACAATAAAAAAAAAGTTATTGGCCATAGATACAAAGAGGAGGACACCATGGGCTTGACGTTGTTAGAGAAGCAAGTATTTCAACAACTCTTACGACATATCATGGTGAGTTTATGATTTATTACAGTAAATATATTAAAGATTTCTTCTTTAAACTCAAGCTGAAACAGTTTGTGATGTTTGTGCCATCAATTCTCCTGTGAGCAGTGTGTATTTGTATTAAGACCCATCTAAGGCCTGGCACTCCAGACTAGCTGAGGCCATAAATGCTGTGGTATGTGGCACTGGTCCATGTATTTGTCCCCACAAAAATGAACATTAAATAAATAAGCGCTGTGTTTTTTAACCTATTAATAAGCCACATCAAAGATGAATTTCCATTGGTTTGTGAGTGAAAATAAGGAGTAAGTAAGCTAAAGAACAACTAGAGTAATACACCGTGTGCACAATGTAAAAATGTAAAAAGACTCAATATGTCTGACTAAATTACAGCAGATTTATGTGTCGTCCAGGCAAAAACTCAACCTGCATCAAAGTAATAAATAATAATGTACATGCACAATAACAATGTACATCTAGTCTCACTGTAATAAACCTGCATGAGGGAAAATGAAGCAGGATCTAAATATAAACAAAGTGGTTTCTTTGTAATATCTAACCCTGAGCTGAAACCACACAGCTGCTGGTAATGGCAGAGTGAAAGTGATCCGCCTGTACTCTGTGGTGAGCATGTAATGACTAAACATTACAAATTAGCTTAAATACAGAGGGTAATAGAAATATTAAAACTCTCCCTCCCAGCCAGAATCACTTCGATTCAGGAAAAACAAAAACACCTCCACTCGTATTTTCTCTTTCCTGCAGACAGGCATCACAGAATCGTGTTCCAGCTCATTAACATTTTACACATGCAGAAACATTAGTGTGTTTTCTTTTTAGAGCAAAGTCATTATCTTGCCAAACGTTGAAGCACGAGCTGCTTTACTATTACACAACCCTGTACCACCAACACGTTCCCCTCACATAAAAATACATTTTTATAATTGGTCATCGACTTGCTTATGAAGTTTAAGTCCATCAGTTAAAGCTAGTTGCAAAGTAGTAATTACTTCAATAGTTTCACAGCATTAAAACTTAAAGGACCAGTGCACAGGATTTATTGGCATCTAATGGTGAGGTTGTACTGTAGATTGCAACCGACTGAGTACCGCTCGCCTCACCCTCCCCTTCAAAGTCTGCAGGAGAAATGCTGCCTTCAAATGGGATTGTGTTTACCGTCTTCACAAGAAGAGTCAATATGAACGCCTTCCTTTTGAGTTATTCACAACCGCCGAAGGGTCTGAAGTTCACAAATAGTGATGTGTTTGTTGATGTTTTCAGAAATGGTGGAGACCTTGAAAGTGATTTTTTCAGTAAATGGTATTTTTTTCATCATAATTTTATAATATACACAAGAAAAAAACTGATATATTCATAGTTTGAAAGTACACACTGCATTGACCAGGAGAGCATATGTTCCAAAAATAACAGTTTCAGAAGGCAAAGAAATATTGTCATGTTAAATTTAATTGCCAATTCTTCTAAATTCAGATATTTAATGAAAAAAAAATCAAACAAACATATGTATCAGAGGTGTAGAATGAGTGGGATCTGTTCATACTAACCCAACCAATGCTGACTGCCAGCCACAAACTTTCTCAAGCGAAGTCCTATCTCCAGTTAAACATTTCTAAAATCAAAGACATGATAAATTGATTCAAGTCTTATCCATTAAAGGTCAGGCAGTAGAATGTTTGCTTTGTTTGAGGAAACTGTCCTTTCCACACTGACAAAACCACGAGGGCCTTATTCAATCGAGCTTTTATTGAATCGCTTTCATCTTTTTCTTCGGTGTTATGGTTTGGAACAGAAACCTTCTAAATTAAACTGTTAAATGGTCTAGTAGGCTGATTGGTGAGTCACAGCTTAACCCAGCGTCCCCCAGACAGTTTGCACCGTGAATTTCAGCTTATTCCTTCTGGGTGGAGGTTTACAGTCACAAGGTGCAGAACAAAGTGGTACAAAAATAGCATTTTTTCCAGCCGCCATCATGTGGATGAACCAGTCCTCGTGTTTGTTTTATTACATCAATATTAAACACCATTTTCATCAAATGTCAGATCAGATATGTCAATTTAGCTCTTTTATCCTTCAATCTAAACAAGTTGTACTGTATGCTAAAAAGCCAACATTAATTTTATTTATTCGGTTAATCTGTTAAATATATATATAGTTGTATATTTTAGTGTTTCCTGTTATTTTGCTCTTTTTAAGTCCTTATTATTGGAGCCTTGAGTACGTTTGTCTGCAGCACACATGCTACAAATTGCAAAACTACCACAAAGATACACATAATGACTACAGAGACAGAAAAGTACCATCTAGAGATGACACTACCACAAAGATGCACAAAAAAGAGATATAAAAAAAAGTACCACAAAGAGATGTAAAACTACCACAAGGAGACAAACAGTGACTATGAGGAAACATAAAATACAACAAAGAGACACAGAATGACTACAGAGACACAAAAGTACCACAAAGACACATAAAACTACAGAGGGAGACAAACAAATGACTGTGAGGGGACACACATCTACCACAAAGAGACACAAAATGACGACTAAGAGACACTGTGTCTCTTTCAGTTTGGGTGTGCTCCTATGAAGGAGGGTTGTTGTCTAATAATCTGTACACGGTCACCATAATGTGTTGAAATCTGAGGTAATGTGTTATTTTTGTGGATTGTTATTTAATATTAAACACTATTTTCATCAAGAGTCAGGTCAGATATGTCAACTATATTTAATATTAGACCTCTTTTGAC
Organism: Lutjanus campechanus; assembly: GCA_027495735.1. NCBI lineage: Eukaryota > Metazoa > Chordata > Actinopteri > Lutjaniformes > Lutjanidae > Lutjanus > Lutjanus campechanus. Next base: position 16,649 of record JAJHUR010139362.1, read on the forward strand.
CTTCAGTATAAAGAGGTTGTGTTGTATGTTAGCAAGCTAATGTTAGTTTTGTTTGTTCTGCTACGCAACAGTTACACTTGGTGGTTTGTATGTGTAAACTCTTCATGACAACTAACTTCAACATAAGAACGTATTTGTGACGCAGCCTTTTTTTATTTAATAAATCTCCATTAGCTACTTAACACTTATTCCAGGCTAAATTTGAACTTTGATCAGCTGGTGAACTGGCTCCAACATCCTCTTTGCCTTTTGCACATTCATCACTGCCATGACCTTTTCCTTTTGTGTGAGGTAGAGGGACAAATGCCTCTGTGGACCCCGAGGCTTTATGTAATATGCAAGTTCATACTCTCACCTGAAAACAAATGTCAGGTTTGCAAAGAAAGATTTATGGTTTCTCTTTAAATACACATAAGCTGCACACATGGATCAGTGTGAAAGCCTGCCGTGTTTTAGCTCTCTCCATCGTTCTCCGCACTGACTTTTGTTTAATATCCTCCAGACTCTGCAGAAGTATCGTCTCCACGCTGAGAAACACCGTCTGTACACAAACAAACAACTCTCTTTAAATCAGCTTCAAACTTCTGGCTGGCGATTACAGATATAAATCTCAAAGAGAAAAAAAAAATAGCTTAAATACATTTTATTGATTATTTTTAGTTCCTACTCTTGAAACTGACTACAGTACTTCTGACAGGAATTCGATTGTTCAGTGACACCTTTTATCCTGGTGGTTTAATGCTTCACAGCATCCAATCTGCTTGGATTGAGACTTTATTTGACCCAGCAGAAGTATTGTGGTATGCAACTTCACATCACAGCCTTAATGTAATGAAGGTTGTTGTTTCATTTAATGGAAGATGGGGGGTTGGGGGGGGGGGGGGGGGGGGGGGGGGGGGGGGGGTGCAGCCTATAGCGGAACTCTCCTAATCATTTCTGCAACAGTGACATTTTTAGCTGACACGCTCACCGTGACCTTTATAGGTAAAAGGCTTTTTTTTTTTTTTTTTTCCTTTTTATTAAGAGTACCCCTACCATTGCCCTGTGCAGTGGCCACTATGTGCTTCAGTATACAATTTACAAATATTGCTGCCTTTAAAAAGTTAGTAGTTAGTTAGTAATTTTCATACACAGTAACTGTAGGACATTATTTATTGATCCTGGTCCAAACATGCCAGATGGTTTGTTTCATAGAGCCATCTGTGCAGTTGTCCTGAAACTATCTGGAAAAGGGCAGGCACTTTAAAAAACAAAAACAAAATAAACACTTGGCAGGTGAGTGGATGAACCATCTGTCTGTCACATCTAACGTGGTCTAACTTCAACCAATCAGATCAACGCTTCCATGGATACTTCGTATATCTCGCGAGATGTATCGCGAAACTTCATGTATCTCTTAATGGATGCACGTGTGAAAATATCGCGAGATAAATGAAGTCTCGTGCTACATCTCGCATGTTTACATGCTACCTGAGACGCTACAGTTGACATTTCGGCTAAAAACATGACGTAAATGGCGTCTTTTGTGGTTAAATTTTAATGTCGTGGCTCACGGACACTTGGATTACACCACACGAGCAGGATGGAGACATTTTGCGTTTGTTTTGTGTTCTTTTTTTTTTACATTTTATCCGTGGTCACCATTCACTGCCATTAGCTGCAACCCTGTTTTCTGCTGAAACTCCAGGATTGTTTTGTGAACTGAAGATCTTCACCCATCATCACAGAGGAGGACAGTGGACTGATAGAGAGCTGAACATTATTATGTCACAGTGAAGTTGACCTTTGACCTTTTGGATATGAAATGTTATCACCTCATCATTGTGTCTTGTATGCCCATTTCACATTAATTAGAATCCAAATTAATGCTGAATGTTCACCGAATGAGTGATTCGTAAGAAATCATGAACAATCTTGTAGGAGATGTTGATATGTTAAACATGTTTAATATCTTAATGGAATCTGGCAGGAGGACGACAGGCAACTACTGAACCTCAACTCCAGAGTACGTATTTTTGTAACAGTGGGCTTTTGTTATCAGGATAACGGGCTTAACTTTACATTGACAGACAATTGACAGTAATAAACGGTTGATCAACTCACAGTGGAGGACTCATTGCTGCTTGTTTTTGTCAATTTATGACGTTGTGCTCCTGCAGCCTTAGAACTTCCCCAAGTCTGGAGAGGAGGGGGCAGGGGGGAAACAACTCGCTTCAGCCAAAAATCTTTTATCAAATAGGATATCAACCTATTTAATAGACAGTCTCTGGCTCCAACTCGCTATTTGGACTCATTTTTGCACATTGCAATTGCTACATATTGCTCCTTTAAGTTACAAAATTTGAGAACCTCTGAAAAGTGTTACCAGTTATTCTGAAGTGCAAACTCAACTGAAACAACCACAATTACTCTCATAAAATACCAAAGTTTTTGGAAGTGAGATGAAAGACACCAGCTGCTGCGGGAAATTATGGGAAATACAAAGATACACATCCTGACATAAGTTCAATGAGGGAATGTATTTCTGCTGACAGAATATTGACATCCACTTCCCTCAACAGAACCCGTGCCTGAAGCCATGATGCTGGGAGTAATGGTGGGGAACACAAAACTATCATTATCTGCTGCCGCCGGTGCTGGATCGTCATCTGTGACTCTTGTGATGGATTCTTCAACAAAGACTGACATCACTGTTCACACAAACATCACATAAAGGTTACAGATTGGCCCTACGAGTCTCAATTTAACCTTTTTTGTTTTACTGTATGCAACATGTCTTAGCATTTTTCAACAGCTTTCCACAGTGTTAAATTAGTCTTTTATTCTTATAGGGGTGTTTATGTACACTCATTGTAACAGCATCAGTCACAGTGTCAGTATAACAGCAGTAATGATCATTATATGCATTGATTATTATTTCATAGCACCCATACTTCATTTTTACACCTTTGTTTACACTTTACAGCCAATAATCCAGCAATGCATCAAATATATTTCCTCATTACCTCCCTTTATTTTGTTATTGCAGTGGTTCACAACCTTTTTGGTTTACAAGCCCTTAAAATAAAGAAATCTCTTGACCCCTCATCACCAATTAAAGCCTCAGTGTTGACATGACTTATGAGCAGCCAACCAAAGAGTGATTTTTCCTTTCACGTTACTTAAACGGTGACTCCATCTGCTTTCTTTTGCGGGTTTTTCAAATGGAATCTCCCACTCAGCGGTCAGTAGAAAGTGTTGATGATGGTTACAGAGCTGATGGCCCCCCTCCATCAACGGTTTGCATGTAGTAGTATTTTTTACAAATAGAGCAAGAATTAAAGAAAAGCCATAAAATAACATAATTTTGAGTCATAGGACACAATTTTTTATCTCTTCATTCATCTAATGATCCCTCAAATTTTCCTTTTTGACAAATTCATCCAGTTTTCGATCTGCAAAGCCACTGACATGTACTGTGTGGTATCGACTCTGCATCTTTATATATTATTTATATATCAAGTGCACTATTTACTTAAATCAATGCTTGTCTGTTTCAATACTCTTTGTTTGTCGTTACAATAAATGGCAGCTGACCAAGGCAAAAAAAGAGAAAGTGTGGATTAAGCAATATGCTAATATCCTATGTAATGCACACCTGATACAATAAACCCACTAATCGAAACTCATTTACTGCTATTAACAATTGATCAGACAGTAATGAGCTTATCTGTTCAGGTTAGGCTGCAGTTAGTCTGCAAACAACCTGCGGTGAAGTCGAAGAACTGTCTATCTGTGTAGAGACGAAGGGTTGAACTCTGACCAAAATACATCAGTACTAGCGTGCTGATTCCAATTTAGAGTATGTGTAAAGGAAAAAGGGAGTTTTTCATCTGCACACATTATACATGTTAGAAAATTGTTGCTGAAAACACTTGAAAAGACTGAGAACGGTCTAGCACTAAATTGTGACTCGGTGACATGGCCTCCCAGCATTATATAAGCCCCACACACAAACGACACCGCCTCCTGCTCCGCTCACTCAAGGCTCGGACTGGTAAACTGGCAAGTCTAGCAAATCCCAGATGGGCCGGTCCACCTAGTGGGCATCAAGGCCACCAACATTTAAAAAAAGTAGAGAAAAATTAAAGAAATTTGACCCACTTGATGTTAGAGCAGCCCATTTGATTGGGGTTTCACACAGTCCCAACCAATAAGGCAGGTGCAGGCAGTGATGTTTCTGACGGTCGTCATTAATTATTTAGTTGGAAAGTTATTGTTGATGATAACTGGGTTTTTTTTCATTGTTTTGATTGATGTTAGCTTAGCATTTCTACTAGCATTAGCCAACAGCATGCTAAAACAGTATGTGACAAGTCCAGAACCTTAGTATGAAACCAATAGCACATAACTTGCATACCCTGCATGGGGAAATATTACAGTATGCAAGCAGAACGGCAATGAGAACAAAAACAACAGCATAACAGGAAGGACATCACGTGTGCTTCCTCCAAGACACAAACATGACAGGGTTAAATGCATGGTGACAGATTCACAAGCTGGAGGATGATGGGGTGGACTGTAGTGGGTGAAATGTTCTAAATAAATAACAAAATGCTCTAAATAAATAACTATGTTGAAATAGAGAAGTTTAAACTGATGTATTAAGAACTGAAATTGTATTTTTGTCATCACAGATAGAGAGAAAGAGAGACAACAGACTCATCCCCCTCACAGACACAAAGAGAGTCAGGCCAGTGGCGAGCTGAAAGTGGTTGCAGGTGTGGTTAAGCTTTTCAAAACTTGACACGGACAGCATTACCTGCACTATTTGTAATGCAAAAAGCAAGGCTGGCCAGAGCAACAGGCCTAATCTGAGGAAGCACCTGGTCAAACACCATCTCACACCTGAAGAGTGGACTGTGTTCAAAACCCTGAAAGCCAAGTCTCCCCTAGCAGCTGCAGCTAACATTAGCACGTCTGATGACAAAAATTTAAGTGAGGCATCGATGGCTTCAACAACACCTTCAAGGAATTATTTAGCTTGTTGACGACAGCTTAGCACTTTTGCTAGCATTAGCCAACCCTCAGTCACTGGCTGCATCCGAAATTCCTTACCATGTGATTTAGCAGCTTAAAACAGTATTGTAGATGCATGCCTGAAACCTTAGTATGAAACCAACGATATGTAAATTGCATAGTTATGGGTAAATACTACAGAATACAAAGCACTGCAACAACATAACAAGAAGAATATCTGATGTGCTTTGTCCAAGACACACAACATCATTTAATAACCATTTGTGACAGGCTGGAGGATGCAGAGATGGGTTGTGGTGTGTAAAATGTTTCAAGTAAATAACAAAATATTCTAATTAAACAGCAATGTTAAAATAGAGAGGTTTAGACTAATGTTTTAAACTCAAAGAAATTACTTTTTTTTGTTATTACAGAAAAAGTACCAAAAAAAGGCATTGTTGAGTGCCTGTACCAGATTCCAGGTAGTGCTGGGTCTCCACAATTAACTGAAATAAAACTGAAATGGCAATAAAATGTGTGACAGAACAGCATTATAATGAAGAATTTTAGTGCTGCAGAGTTGTTCTTGTTCTTCAGATGTGCAACATGTTTGTTTGGTTCAGAACCCAACAAATGCAACATCATCAGGATTTGAATAGATTATTCAGTGAAAATGAAAATAGTGATGCAAAAATGATAATAATATTACAATCATAATACCTGTGAAAATAATCCCTGTATGATATTTTTTGTTCCTTATTTTGCAGCCCTACGAGGTACTTTAACCATATAAATTCAAATGTGAACAATACCCAACTCCAGTAGAAACCGACCTCCTCAACTCCAAGCTGATCCACTTTTACTCTCATTTTAACAGGTTTTATTTACTTGTCTGCCGAGGAACTCAGCCAATAGATTAAAAAAAAAAACATCTACACATAAATCCAAATCTGAAAATAAATGGTTCAGGTAACATTTTGGAGGGTTTAACTCTGACAGTAGATCCTTCTGCTCAACTGTATCAGGTCAACACCTTTGAGACCCCGCTGCAGCAAAAAGATCTTTTATATCTCTCTCTTTCTGGGAGGACAGCAGCTCATCCAACCGCAGATTATAACAGGGGACAGGAAATCAATACTTTCAGGAGCAGAAAAGAGGGAACATAGGTAAAGAAAGTTTCCTCCACAGTTTCAGTGCATTTCACCACTGAAGAAATGACATGCTTGATTATTTCATTTTAGCCAGCCAAGTGTTGCACAGCAGCAGTTTGAACATATGGCCATAAATAAATGCAACAAACCTGAGCTGAAAGCCTGAGTGAGTAGCACAACTTACTGAATGCCACGTCCAGAGGTGGGGAGTAACTAAGTACAAATACTTTGTTGCTGTACTTGTGTAGAGTTCAGGTATTTGTACTTGAGTATTTATTTTTCAGACAACTTTTTACTTTGACTTCTGACATTTTAACACAAATATCTGTGTTTTCTACTTCTTACATTTTCAAAACAGGCTTGTTGCTTCAGTTTTAATGCATCTGAGGGGAATTATTGATTATTTTTTATTTTGCATCATTGCATGCCTCCTTATCAACATCAAGATGGATTTCAACCTAAATGGATGGGACAATAATACATAGGAAAGATGATTCCTTGGTGTATCCATCAGTGCATATCATGCATAACAAGATGAAAACAACGTGACGAGATGTAATAAGATGGAAAAGAGGTAACAAGGTGAAAAACATGTAAAAGAAGTAACAAGACGTAACAAGATGAAAAACGTGTAACACGACAGAAACGATGTAACAACATTTATTATAAAGAAGAAAAAATATTACAAGTAAAAAGTGCAGCCAAAAATGAGAAAGCAAGACAAAAAAACACATAAGAAGACAAAGAAGATGAAGCAAGAAGAAAAAGACATAAGAGGAAAAAAGAGGTAACAAGATGAAAAGATGACATGATGTAAGAAACAGAGGGAGACTCGAATGAGGAGAAAAGTTGAGGTTCAGTTAGCTTTGCTCAGAAACAGCTTGTAGTGTCCCTTAGAAGGCGACTTTTTACTTTTATACTTTGAGTACATTTCAGAGCCGGTACTTTTTCACTTTTTCTTGATGAAAGAAGTTGAATCACCACTTCTATTTTTACCAGAGTTGTTTTTTTTTTACACAAGTTTCCATACTTCTACTTCAGTAAAGAAGGTGTGTAGTTTTGCCACCTCTGACTAATGTCACACATAATGAGAGGCATATTTCATCCGATTCACTGAGTTTTATTTGATGTCCACATGAGTTACCCCCCAGGAGTCACCCAGCATGCCAAAACAACTGTCCAAAACAAAGATGTAATAAGAATAGTGCTTTCCACGGTGCTCCGAGAGAGTTGTGTGACCTCTCTTCATTAGCATCAATAATATTGCATAAATCTACACAACTATTTTTATATTACTCTCTTCCAAAATGCATTCATTGTTGTTCATGCAGACTGTTAACATCAGTCAACTTAGGGATCTATAATTACCATTTCTAAACATCAAACTGTTGTTGTCATCCTAGACTTTTGCATCCGCCGAATTCTCAGTCTGAACTTTCAGCGAGCAGACGAATCAATAACAGGGCATTACTTTGAAAAACATTAACATTATGGCCTCCTACATGCATCATTGCAGTTTTCTCAAGCAGAAAATGGGCTTTCAAACCTCTGAGCAAGGTTCAGATAATTCCCTTTAGATTTCCTGGTTTTAGTGACGCTGTATATTTCACAAGCTATTCCCTTTGTAGAAAAAAAATTGGAAGAAGTTCATGGCCACGATATTTCTCTGTCAAATTGCAGGAGGAAGACGGTGCAGGGAGGCAGGGCAGGGTCGGTGATGGAGCGCTCTGCCCTGAGAGGCACGGAGTGACTTGCAGTCGTAAAGCCAGTGAAATGGCAGGAATCTCATTTTGCTGCCCCATTTTCACAAGTGTCATTATCATACACCTCTATGTCCTGGAGACTGGAGGCGTCTGTGTCGTCTCCTGCGCTGCTCATACTGTTCCTGAAGGCGAACGCTCCTATGAAGGGGTACACGCTCCCTGTGAACAGGTCTTTGATGTTATAATGAGGGAGTTCTGGGTCTTGTCTCTCGGGTTTAGCGATACACTTCCCCTCCATGGCTTTGTTTCTCTGATAGTACTTTGAGAACTTGTTGAAGATGATGGTGATGGGCAGAGCTACCACCAGTAGGCCACACACGATACACAAGGTGGCCACGATCTTCCCCGCCAGCGTCGTTGGGCAGGTGTCACCATAACCGACCGTGGTCATGGTGATCGTCGCCCACCACCAGCCTGACGGGATGGTCCCCAAATCTGTGTCCTCCTCCTCCTTCTCCGCAAAGTAGATGAGGGCGGAAAAGATGGAGATCCCCACTGAGAGGAAGAGGAGGAGCAGGCCCACCTCATGGTAACTATGGCGGACGGTGGCGCCCAGCGCTCGCAGCCCAATGGAGTGTCGAGCCAGTTTGAGGATTCGGAGAACCCTCATAAGGCGCAGAATCTGCACCACCTTCCCCACGTTTTCCAAGTCCTCGCTCTCCTCAGCGCTCTCCTCGTCGGCCGTCTCCAGAGCTAAAGTGGCGTAAAATGGCAAAATGGCGGCAACATCAATGATGTTTAAGGGGTTTCCGAGGAACTTCCTGCGGGAGGGCGCAACGATCAGCCTGATGATGAACTCTGCGGAGAAGCAGGCGATGCAGATCTCCTCCAGGATGGCGAGGACAGGGTCCTCGATGGGTCTCTCATTGTCGTCCACGCGCTGAAACTCAGGCATACTGTGGACGCACATGGCAACAATAGAGGTCAACACCAGGCTGAGGGACGCCACGGCGATGATCTTTGAACCTCTGGAGTGACCTGGATCCTCCAGGCGCAGCCAGACGTAGCTCCGCACCTCCGCACACCAGGCGCCTTTGAACTTGGCGAGGTCTTTATCGAGCGCAGACAGCTCCTCAAAGGACGAGTCGAAGCTCGGCTGCTGGTCGTCGCTCCTGATGTCCCAGTCTCTGTCCTCGATGTACTCCTTCCTCTCGTGGTACCAGTTGTTGCAGCAGGGGCTCAAGTGCAGCTCCTGGATGCCCCAGTATTCGATCTCCTGGCTGAAGGAGAAGACGCACAGCTCCTCCATCATGTGGATACGTCCCGTGTGGTAGAAGTTGAGCACGCAGAGGAAAACACGTGGATTCCTGTCGAAGTAGTACTCCTTCTCAGTCGGGCTGTAGTCATCGCACAGCTCCAGGATCGCCGCCTCGCTTTGGCAACGCAGCAGGCGGGCCAGGCGCGTGTGGGGGAAACGGAGCAGCATGTCCGGATCCACTTCATGCCGTACCCCTCCCACGTTGAGGTGGACCTGGTCCTCCTTATTCCCCCGCCGGTGGAGGATTTGTCCATAGCCCATGGTCCTGATGAGACAGAGACAACATTACAGCGAGAAATGAAGCCTGTCAGTTTTATAGATTATTTTTATGACAAGAAAATGCCCCACAAGCATATAGAGTGAGGACGTTTATGTGGAGAGATGTCTATTAAGACATATTTGACTGCACTGTTTGTAGAACACATTAGTCCTCTGAAGGAAAAAAAAAATCAATACAGCACACACAGGAAATGGCTCGAGCTGGAGTGAGTGAAGAGGAGGCGTGAGGTAGTGTCACTTCTTTGAGGGCTCAAGTACAGGATTATCACCAAGAGAATCAAATTACACCGCGGACTAGACTAACTCAGAGGAAATGAGAGGCAACAAGTTGAAACTGAACCCACACATCATTGAAAGCCATTATTAAAGCCTGTATATCAGCATGTGTAGAGGTCTCTATTGTCCCAGTATTTACTCCTCTTGAATTCATGTTAACAAGAGCTAACATTTTCCCACCAAACCCTTTTTGTACATAAGTAAATTACTTTTAATTTTATTCAAATTTAAAACAAAGCGTAAAGAGTCACGTACCTGCACTTGGAGCCTTTCTTTCCATGAAAATAACTTTTATCCGTCTGGTTTAGTTTTCACATTCTGGTAAATAAAGAGACGCACACAGCAGGTCGGAGGAGGAGGGAGGAGTGCGGAGCTGCTGCAGCTTCACGGACGGGACAAGAAGAGCTGGAGGCGGGACAGCAGCGCGGCGGCAGTTTGTTCCCTTTTACAGGGAACAGGGAGGGGCGAGAGAGGAGAGGAGAGGAGAGGAGAGGAAGACTGCTGTACACAGATGTGGGAACACCCTGAGAGAAATTACTGTTGTCGCCCATAATATCTCATTTCCACCAGTAAAGGATAAAAATATCCCCAGGGTGAGTCCAAATTTTAAGGTAAAGAAGTCATTCTGAGATAGAAAAATCGATATTATGAGAATAAAAATCGTAATGATGATATAAATTCACCACTAGGCGATCAAAAGTGAAAATAATGATACTAATTCACAATTAGGACATTAAAAAGTACAACGATAAAAATTCCAAATTATGATAACAAAAATGCACAATTATGAGACAAAAACTCCCAGTTACGATGAAAATTCACAGTTGTGAGATAAAAAGTCGAAATTAGGAGATAAAATACGTAATTATGAGATAAAAAAATATAAATTGGGACATAAAAAGTCATAATTATGAGATTTTAAAAAAATCATAATTCTGCTAATTTTACTCAGGGCAAGGACTAATGTGTTGCAGCCAAAGAACAAATCCTTAACTACGTTTTTTACTCTGTATATACCTTTGTATATTTATTTTTGTAAAGCTGTTCTGTACTAATGTGTACAGTGTAATCTGTGCTGTTTTCATTTTTTGTTTTGTCCTTTCTTCATTGGTTCATATATGTGCAAAGCACTAAAAATAATAAAAATGTATTTTTAAAAATCATAATTATGAGATAAGTCGAAATTATGAGATATGTAATAATAGTAATAGATAAAAGATAAAATGTACTTTTTTAACTTTTAATGTCATAATTGACTTTTTATCTTATGACTTGTAGTTCATTATTATTATGACTTACTATGGGGATATGTTTTGTCTTTTAGTGGCATAAATGGGCTTCCATTAAACAAAGCTGTAGTTCTGTTGTGATGTTTAATCTCTGTGACTTTCTTTTAGTGAGGAGTGCACCTGCAATAGTGTTATGCATGTTTAATGTTTTTAAATTGATAATTTGCAGCGTATTTGTGTGAAACTGCTGCGACTGAAGGCAGCTGACCACAGCTTGTGTGCAGCGCTGGAGGGAGTAAAGTAAGTAAAATCACACTGACATTTCAATCCTCTGTGAGAAAGCACTGCTGGCAGGCGAACTGCCAAACCAGGCAGTAACACTGTATTTGGCAGCAGAGGGGAAATGCAACATACCTTTATAGTGCAAACAGATATTTTAAAAACTGTTGTGAGAGTGCTGTTTGACAATTTGTAATCCATCATCATAGTATTTATTACCTCAATAAAAGAAACATGCTCAGTATCTCCCAGATGAGCTGCTTACAGCATAAAACCAACATAAACTCTTACTAAACGTTGCAGGATGTTGTGAACTTTTTCTGTTCCGCTCCTCAAAATTAATGTGGCATTTTAACATCTCAGCATCTCATTAGGGTAAACGCACATTTTCAGTTTAGGGTTTGTTAATTAAAGTTACTTTTAAGTTATGTGCTTTTTTTGTACCACAGCCAAGGGTGAATTACTGACCCAGACTCACAAATTCACTGCTTGTCAGCTTGTTTTTTGGTAATTTGGTGACTTGCACGTTCGTTAGAAATACTTTAAATCTACAAGTCAAGTCGATTTTATTTATATAAAAACATAACAGAAATTAGGTCAGGGCCCTTTTATATAGAGGAGGTCTAAACCATACTAGACGAGACCAACAGTTCTGACAAAGAGCAAGCACTAAGGCAACAGTGGAAAGGAAAAACACAAGGACAAGAGTGTCAACTGAAGCAGCTCCAGATCTTGTGGCCCTGTGAGAGCATTTTAGAGTTTAATTAATAGTCAGTTATAAGATTAATCAATATCTCAACAGTGAATTCTTTAAGTCTGTTATCAAGCAAACACCTTGAACTGCTTTTCAGTTGTGAGAATTTGCTGATTTTCTTTGCATTATTTGATAGTAATAGCGAGTTTTGCTCCCTAACAGATGAATCCAGCTGTTGTCACAAACATGCAGATCATTAAATTCATTTCGGCAGTGAAGGTCGAGATGTAAGGTTGTAGATTTGGGCAGAAAGGTCTTTTTATTGATTATGTATTGTTTTTGTTTTTCATTCTCCACTGACTGAAAAAGGATCTTTTTTTCTGTTTGTTTGGATTTTGCCTCAGTATTTGATCAGTTTTGCACTATGACTCTGAGTTATGACCTGAACATCTGATGAGATTTTCTTGAACTCTGATTATGAACATTAAACATAAAGAAACTGAACACCAAAACATTAAAAAAAAAAAGAAAAAAAGATACTAATTAAAACATTTTATTTCACATTTTATTTCATTATCAATACCAATAGTTCATAACCAAACAAACAAACATTCAAACAAATAAAAAAAATGGTCTTGGACATTCAAGAGAACACAGGTGACATAGCTGCACACAGTCAGACTACAATCAACACACAGTATCACAATCAGATCCACACACACACCAAAACACACACACACCAAGAATACAGTACTGCATGAAACCCTGCACCCAAGCAGGAGCAAAGTGTTGAACAGATGCCCGACACAACACCCCTGCCCCACCTCCTGTATACACACACACACACACTGTACACACACAGCGCTGTGTACTATACTGTCCATTAGTTTGATTGATAGTGGAACTGAGGGAAATTTATACCTGTTCAGCTTACGGTTTGGTAACCTGTACCCTCTGTTCCTTCTGCCTGAAGGCAGCTCATACTCTTTATGAAGGATGTGGTTTGGCTCTCCTCAAATATCTCCTGTAGAAAATACGGGGGCAAATATTTTTCCATCTCTTCTGATCAGGGTTTGGAGTTGTGATGTGAGATTGACAGACAGTTTACCAAACCATGTTGTAATGCCATAACTAATAATCGATTCAGTGACTGCCGTGTAGATCAATAATATAAATTTGACAGACTTAAAGGACGTAAACAAACTTACAGCCCAGTAGTAAACCAGGACACAATAATAAATACACACAACCATAAGAAAACCTGTAAAATACAATAAAACTGTAAAATGCAATAAAAAAAGATAAAAAAAATACAATTTTTAAAATGCAATAAAAAGGTGTAAAATACAACAAAAGGGTACAAAATACAATTTAAATGTGTAAAATACAATAAAAATGTGTACAATATACTTTAAAAGGTGTAAAATATGATTTAAAGAGTGTAAAATAAAATAAAGAAATGGAAAATATTACACATGCTCTTGAGATAAAAAAATAGAAACATATAGATATTTTAAAATGAGGAATGAAATGAAAATAATAATAATAATAATCACAATTTATAATACATAGAACACTGTGAGAATGGAGCAGGTTGTTTGTTGAGTTATGTAATGGGCGGTGGAAGAGAAGAAAACTCAAAAAAAGAAAGAAAACTCAAATTTTTTACTCATCTGCATATAGAAGAGTTACAAGTGACCACGGTGAAGTTTTAATAAACTTAACTTCTTTAAATATAAATGAAGGGAGACAATCAACCTGTCAGCATGTTGCATGTGAAGTCTCAGTTGAGGCCAGATTACAAGTCACTGGGCCCAAACAATTATCTCCATCAGGCTGTAATAGGATCCACCTGTGCGTGCTTGTATTTGTGGAGCAGGAGCCTCCCTCAACCTGCAGAGTCAATTCCCACCACAAACTTCATTAAAAACTGAGAAAACAAGCCCTCTGTGGTTACTAGTTTCCCACCTCTTGTGCCATGGCTCATTTAGTTGGATTGGGGTTTGTAGTTTTTGTTTTAATCATTGTTTTGACTCAAAGTTTGAAGAATTTTCTTGCAAAATCGAAAATAATTGATTCTCTTTCAGGTGGTTTATTCTCCTGATAGCAGCTGTAAACATAGAGGCTTACAAAAACCCCTCTATAAGTAAGTTTTTTTTTGGTCAGGTTTTTGATGTTAGTCTTCACTAAATATGGTCACATATCCTTCATACTAATATAAATGTTTAATTTATTCCAGATATCCACTCAAAATGCCTGGGGAACATCATGCGTGTGGATGTCGGTCCACTAGGAGGAAAACTTCTTGATGTTGCAGTTGTCTCCAGTAAGCTCACATCTCTGGATTCACCATTTTTCTTTACTTTGTCACGCTTTTTCTAACTTTTTCTCTCTCTTTTCTTCCTCAGACAACTCTGCCATCCCTCTTACACCCAACTTAGCCTCTCAGTGTGGCTTCAGTATGACGATAGACCAGCTGGGGAACGCCATGATTTATGCCTCCCTTCAGAACTGCTTTGCTCAAAATGTGGTAACGAGACCGCAGATATCATCCTGCAGAGCTACACCAAATGCTTTTTTAAATGTGGTAATAATTTTGAGTCTTATTTCTGTATGTTTGCAGGGAGATAAAACGTTCACAACCACATTAAATCTTCGCCTGTACGGGAACCAGATGGCTGAAGACGAGCTGTACCAGGTGGCTGAGACCTGCCACTACACTAACTGGGCCTCCAGGGAAATCGTCTGTGACCACAGCTACATGGAGGCAAGTGAATGCAGCAGGGCTCTCAGGGGTCATGTTGCAGTCTACATGATAAGTGGCTTTATTTCCCATATGAGCATCAAGGCTGGTGGGTTTGATGTCAGTGCAGAGCGTGGAGGGGGAGATTGATTATCACTTATGGAGTGGCCTTATTTTCCAGGTGTCTGTGGCGAGAGCAGCTCCAGATGATTACGCCCTGCCTGAACATCCCGTCCCAGCGGCTAAACCAAAGCTGGGTGATCCTCGACGAGCTGCTGAGGTTTGAGATCATCTGGTCCCTTTTTTAAAAAATATTCTGCGAACATCTTTGCAACCTAATCCAAGTATCGTAATATTAAAGTACTGCAACTTCATATATTTTTGGATTATCGCAAAACTAAATATGGTGACATTGTTGGGCCTAATATTTTATATTTCTTAGGTTTATTAATTGATTGTCCAGCTATTTTTTTCCTTTCTGATGCTCAAATGCATGTTATTTAATGGAAGTAATTATGCACTTTTAAATATACTTTGTTTGTACTATTCACACAAACTTTAAAACATTTTCCTGGACTTCTGTTTTACCCACACACTATCCAGGTCACCAAAATTGTTACATTTTATCTGCAACAGAATGCAGTTGCACTTTTTTGTAATCCTCTTGCATGTAATGTGTCGCTGCCTAAGACTGCCTACAGTAGATGGCAGTCATGCCACCAGTTTGTCGAAGAGCAGCAGTATCACTGTAGGAAGCTGAGCCGTGCACTGCAGTGAACAGGTTCAGCAGCAAAACGAGTTTTTCACTTTTAAGTGTACGTCACTAATATTTTCACTTCCCCTCGCAGTCAGGCTCTTCCAACAGGAAACAGCTGTTACTTGAGACAAATATCTCTCTTGACTCCAATGGCAAAATCAATAATTTTACCTCAGATCACGGTCTATCACTCCTCCAATCTGTTTGTTTATTGGGTGATTAAGGTGAAGCTGAACTAACCGTTAAGTCAAGCTAACCAATATCACAGCAGACAGCAACTCCCTTGTTCTTGGAGTTAAAATTTCTGTTTTGGCCAATGGAGTCAGGTTGTTTTGGGGTGAGTGATATTTGGCTTGTATAACCACAACTTCCCAATAGAAAAGGCTGTTTAAAAAAAAAAAAAGCATGTAAACGGGGAAGCTGAGTTTTTGTCTGGATTAAAAAGCCCTAATGTCCAATGAGTCACTTATGTTCAAGGGTTCATGATATTTGTAAAGAAAGTTAGAATTTATTCCATGTAAACTCTCCAATATAATACGACTATTTGAAATCAATTGGAAAATGTAAATATTAGTGCTTTTTATCCAGAAAAAAATGCAGCTCCCCCATTAAGTGTTCAGACGTCAGTGGTCCTAGAACCAATATGACAGCATTGTTGACATTTTGCAGCAGTAAGTCATTTGTCTATGATGCCGACTACAATCTAGTACCTCATACAACCGCACTTCAAAAAACAAAAAACTGTTTAATGTCACGTCTTAATTTGCCTCACAGAAACAGCCCATAGACGCAGGATTCAGAATCACAACGCTCGTGTTCTTCACTCCTGAGGAGAAGATCATGAAGGTGTCTGAGGCACAGAAAAATGGTTATGGGATTGCAAACACGGCTACCAGGCTGCTTCTGAGAAGTCCACAGACTTCACCTGAAACATACACTCAGGACGTAAGTGGACCGCACTTCCCCACATTTCAAACAAGCCTGATGTGATATCTTCCACTCCAGGCAGACTCTGGTTCAATTACTTGCAGCCCATTTGATAACTCACTACTTGCTTACACTTGCAGCCAGTAAACTATTGGATTTAGATCAAATAATGTAATCAGACTGCCTTTAAATGCATTACTTTGTCTCAAATCCAGTTGGCTCAGTTAAATCCATTGGTTGGCTGCTTTTATTTACATCCTCCATTATGTTGAATTACCCACATTCTTAGGAATTAAATTATCTTTTGTTTAGTCTATTTAATGGCTCAGTATTCAGACTACTAAAACAAAACGTGTATACATAATGTTCTTTAACTTCACCCCACAGGTAGCAGGAGTGACCATGACGGTGCTGAAAACCTCCATAATATTTGAGAAGAAGTGGCTGGCGACTCAGATCGATGCAGCAGTCGCTTGCCCATCAGTGGAGGGTAATGAGCATGTTTGGAGGACAGTAGGCAGAGTTGTAGCAGACACAGAGGTCATGATTTTAGTATTTACTCTGGGAATTTGGGGTTTTAGCAACTGGGAGTGTGTTTAGAGAATTAATTATGCACCAAGCTGGTATTTTATAGGCCGATTCCAGTATTCAGACTTGATGGGTTTAGATTTGACCACCATGAATTCAGTTTAGTCCAGAGGAATAAAACGGCCCTTAAAGGCAAACTATACAGGACTCCCCCACCCCCCAAAAAACAAAACGAACCATAGAGTTGTACATAAATAGTCTCTCTCGATCATCACTCACAACCTACCAGAAGTATTTCTAGGCTGCTTTTATGTCCTTTGGACAGACCCAGGCTAGCTGTTTCCAAGAGAACTATTTCCTGGCCGTTAAGACTTAAGAGCAGCATCAACTGACTCATCTAACTCTCAACAAATCAAATGAAGTACATTTCCCAAAATAAACTATTCCTTTAAAAGAATAAACGCAGGCACATGTGAATGACTTTGTTTGTCTGGTCAAACTTTGGCAAAGGTTGGGACTTGGGATTCATGACTTCAATGTCTAAGATTCTGGCTATGGCCCTGACTACACATGTTAAATATATCTGTTTGGTCTTTCACTCTCTAAGTACTGTATGTGTTTGCTTTTGTATACAGGTAGCGTTTTCTTCACTGAAAACACAATCAGCTGGTTCCTGCCGCAGCACATTGACCCCCTGATTTCCTCTGGCCAGTTTAAACTACTGGATGTGCACGTGGGTGTCAATGGCCAGAGGCTCGACGCTGCTGAGATGGCGGCCAGGCGATATTCCCTGACCGTCAATGACATACACATCGTTGTTGAAATTCCTATTGGGGCTGACGGAGGCCACTTTAAGGTCAGTGGCAGTGGGATTTACCTTTTTAGAACAATTTTATATGAAATAAGTTTTTATGGCGGCCTGCATAGAACTAATGCCCAGACTGTATGGGCTTACAAGAGGTCAAATTAATAAGAACTAAATGGTGTTAAAGTCAACAAATATGTACTAAGATGTGGGAGCTGTATGCTGCTATCTGTGTATCTTGTCCAAACGTCTTCAAAACATCAAACCTCTCATAATGTATGCATATATAATTCTAGTCTAGTTTGCCTTTAAAAACACACTAGCCTTTTCTTTGCCACTCAGTCCAGCTTTTTGTCAAGCACTCAGAGCGCAGGCTGCGACTGTAATATAGTGGCCTCTTGATTTGTTAAAATGTGCAGAATATGAAATTTTATTGCTGGACTGTCTTAAAGTAAACGGAAGCTAATATAGTTGGTTGGTACAGACGCAAAAGTGAATTTGTTAGATGGGTTAGAAAAGGAATTCTGTCTTTGGAAACATGATCCTACACTTCTAAGTGACATTTTCATACTTTTGAGACAAAGTTAAATTTAATAGACTAAATCCAAACAATCACTCTGCTTTTTCATCCTTTTGAATAAGAATATTTGAGGGTTTTATTGAGCCATTTCATGGAAAATAACTCTTAAATCATTATAGTATGCACAGTAAAAAGTTAATAGCTCTTGTGAATATTCTTGAATCCAGCTTCAGTATCAGAAGACTAACAGTTCTGTGCGCTTTTCATCTAGAGGTCCAATCAGTGTTGATGGTAAATATAATCAATTGAAGCAATAAATTCCTTCTGTACTCCTGCTCACGGTGTTGCAAGCAGTGCCTACATATACCAGGGTGCATTGCAGGTGAGTTTCAGACGGCCACATTTCCATGCATCAACACCATATCCTATAGCTATTACTCTATTGGCCAAAACATGACATTAAGTGACAGAAATACTCATCTAGCCGAGACTAGAAATCTAAGCTGAAATAGGCTGTAATTCTTAAAATCACTGTGACATCACTGGAGGCTGGAAGAACAGATTTTACTCACGAGCTCCTCTTTCTTGGTTGATGTAGCACACATGCACTGAGGAATTTATTGCTTCAATTGACTACATTCACCATAAACACCGACTGGACATCCACATGAAAAATGCTGAATTTTCCCTTAAGATCTTTGGCTTCTACATGAACAAGATTCAGGGCCAAGCTTTTGTTTAAAAATGTGTCCTTTTTAAATCTGGGTTCGACAAGATGTCCTTCAGTGATGGCCTCATTGAGGATATTTGATTTTGCAGAGTCACGTACAGGATGATCAGTACCTCACTTATTACACCATTGAGCCCATGCTCGAGCTGCTCTGGACTGAGGACGCCACTCACGAGGACACAAGATACAAAGTCCTCCTTCCCATCACGACACCATTAATGTCTCGTCCTCCGCAAGTGATTGACAGTGAGTCTTTTTTACCTTGGTGCTCCTGTGTTTTTTGTTAAATATTGCAAGCTGCCTTCATTATTTATTCCCCCCCCCCACAGACACTGTTCCCGAGGAGCGGATGTTTAAAGTGCTGCTCGGGCCTCTCTGCTCTGATGTGGCACTGATGAACATCACCTTCCCCTCTGAGGTTTTGTCTGTGTCTGACTGCAGTGTCAGAGGCTTTAACGTTCTGGAGCACATGTCCCCTAACAGCAGCTCCAAGGTCTTCACACTTGAAGTGCCTTTCACGGACCGTGTCGTACTACAAATGGTGAGCTTTGCTCTCAACTTGGGAAATGAAATATTGTTTGTTTGTTTTTTCCTTAATTTGGACCACTAATCTCTCTGTTTCCCAACAGAGAGAAATGGGGATGACCGTCTACACTCTTCATGTGACCTTTGGCTTGCTGGTCCTGCCAGAGTTTACTCCATTTTCTTACACGGCTTATCTACAAGCTAAATTAGTAGACAATGGTATGCATTTGTAGATGATTTATTCATATGAACATTTTATCCTTTGTTGCTGTGATGCAACGTCACACAAATTAAATGATTTACTGCAACTTCAGTAAAGTGAAGTGGCCTTAATCATCTTGACCGTAAACCAAAAGCTAAGTTTCTGCATTTGTCTTTTTTTAAATCTGTTTTTCTTCTCCTCCTGCAGTGCCTCCATCTATCTCTGGTGGCTGCGACTATGAAAACTACTACGTCCTCGTGCAATACGGGACCCACGGCTTCAACTTTCAGACCATGGTGGGAAAACAATTGTTGACCCAGGCTCTGGCACAGCAGTACGGCTTCATGGAGAACGGAACGCACTTGAGTTTTGCAGTCCCGTTTACATCCACTGATGTTGCATTTGAGGTACGATCAGGATCTATTTTCTTAACCCAAGTGATTACTGTTCAGGGATTTATCAGGGTTCCTGCAGGTCATTAAAGTCTACAATCAAAAATTAATTTAAGGCCTTAAAATGTTTTGATTTTAACCGGTTCTAAAAATGGGTTTGTGTATAAAGTTGCATTAAATTCAGTTTTGCTGGGAAAAGTGTAATGATCACACTGGAACCACGACGAGAGGAAACCAACATGGAACCAATAACCGTCAAGTTTGGAAAGGACAAAATGTCTTGATTTGGAAAAATATTTTGGATTGACATATTCCAACAAGAGGTGAATTGATACACTTGGATTTAACATGCCTTTTTCTAAGTATGAATGTAAGATGGGTCTTCTTGGAGGTGGAATCGGTAGCATTTGACAGAGCTGTTCATAAACACAAATACCTAGGTTTGTGGATTGGTAAAGCATCAAAGCACAGCAAAATGAGAAAATGAAATACAAACAGAGGGCAGGGTCACTCATTTCTGTTGGGTCGTAGGTGTTAATAGAAAGGGTTTATCAATACATTGCAATTTAAAAGGTATAATATGGAACATTGTCTTTAAAAACATTCATAATGGTCTTATATTTTAGCTTGAAACCTGCAGAAATCCTGCGATATTGCTGTAACACATTATCGACCTCGATATAATTCTTGTGCTTTTGTTTCTGACACGTTTTCAGGCTGTTGAGTCGTCGTCCATCAGGACCAGACTCGACGTGATCCTGAGGAATCCAGAAACCAACAAAAATATCAAAGATTTCTCCATGGCCTGCAACTTCTACACAACACTGACTGGTTTGTTAGAGGAAACGAGCAATTTTTAACAAAACACTATGTGAGAATACTAATGTTTGTAACTGTCATCTTTCAGAGTGTTTTCCTAATGGGACCATGACGGCTCTGGCTGTGAAACTAGAGTCTGTTCCCAGTCTGAACCCCAGTCAGCTGACCCTCAAAGACCCCACCTGTGGACCCTCCTACAGTGATGAACTCTACGCTTACTTCGTCTTCTCTGGGAGCTCCTGTGGGACGACCAGAAAGGTAGCATGCAGCTCAGTATTGTCCTCATGCAAACACCGAAATATGACCCTGGGGTAAATTTTCTACTCTTTTCCCTCTTTAGTTTTTGCCCAATATGATGCTGTATGAAAATGAAATCTCTCTGCCAGATGAACTTGACGCGAAAAGGGAATCGACAACTAATGAACCGGAGTATGAGTGAGTGTCTGAATCAAGTCACTGTTTCATCTGTTTTGATGATCAATAAATTGTCAAACATTTCAAACAAATACAATTTTTAGTGATGCTATAATCAGACCTGTACGAAGTAATCAGAATATATTTAAGTTATGATAGAATACATGGTTTATTACTAATAAAGTATTATTAATTTGTATAATAGAATAATGTTTATAAACATTTAATTAACAGCAGAATAACTTAATACTACTACAGGGAACATTGACATTGTTGATTTTGGAGACTCCTTTGAACAAAAACGGGATCGTTTCCACCTTAAAATCTCAACGTCAAAATTAAAATGATCCAAATAAAAAAATCTTCTGATTTTTAAGTGGCTAATGTTCTACTCGCTAATTTTGAAAGTGTAAATATAAGTTGATTTCAAGGAGAAGCTGATCCTGTAGCAGACACTAAACTAGAAATAGCCGATCTTATGGATACTGACGTTTGCTTATGTCATGGAGGGATCAGCATTAAACTGACTGTTTCACGACCAGTTAAACTCCTTGGTCTAGCTTTAAGTCAAATATCAGACCTATATGTGAAATGGGTGTCTTGATGAATTATGCTTTTGTCCCCTCCTTTCTTCAGGTTAAAGGTTGCTTGTTATTATGACATCAACAAAACCCACGCTGTGGCCTTCCACACCAGACCTCGCAGGAGTGAACCGTACGCTGAAAACGCAAGAGGGGAGCTGCAGGTGGTGATGAGACTTGCTTTGGGTAAGAATGTCTGAATTGTATTCTTGGACTTCAATGTTGGGAGACAAAAGTGCAAGAAACAAACAATGTGTGCTTTTATGGCTTCTAGACAGCATCTTTTACAGTTGGGGAGGAAGAAAACAGTTTTAAGAAATGTCAGAGGCAAGAAAAATTCAACTTTTTCAATTATCCACGGATGTTTGCATGTTTCATAATGTTGACATGACTGCAAAAAGACATTAATCAGATTCTCACTAACCTGCATAACGGACGCCTTTGGCAGAACTGACTGGATGTTCCTAAATTGTAAATTGATGTGTCAGGAGGCAATCTCAGAAATTGATTTTGAACTAATCGAAATGGTCAAGTAATTGGCCTTCTGACATAAAGTTCATTGACTCATCTATAAACTTAATCATCTTAATGACCGAGTTGGCAAGCAGGACAATTGGGGGCAATGTACTTTGAAATTAAAGGTCTAGTATTTAAGACTCATGGGGATTTATTGGCAGAAATGACGTATTCATAAAGGTTTTCATTGGTGTATAATCACCTGAAAATAAGAGTCGGGTTTCAATTACCTTTAGAAAAAGCTGTTGAACTACCGAGGGCGCGCAGGTCCTCTACCACAGAGGTTGCCATGTTTCTACAGTAGCCCAGAACAGACAAACACACCGAATTCTTAATAATTCATGTCTCTCTTCACGCAGACGACTCCTACAGCGTGTTTCACAGCGACGAGGACTACCCCATAGCAAAGTACCTACAACAGCCGGTGTATTTTGAGCTGGAGCTGATGAGGTCTACAAACCCCCAAGTGTCACTGGAGCTGGAGAACTGCTGGGCGACTCTCGACGATGACAGGACGTCCCAGCCCAGATGGAACCTCATCATTAACGGGTAACTTCTTAATCTCGGCCTGCTGAGACATTTGATGTCTGTTTCAGTTCCTATTCTTTAAATTTGACAGTTACATTTTATGTATGTGGGTGTAGTCTATTGCCACATAATTAACAATGAGCAGAATACTACTCTTTTTGAACAATGTGGTGTGACGTGTGTCCGTTTTATGAGATGCATGTCTGTCTACAAACTTTGAGAAAAGTAAACAAAGGTTACTTTAGCACTGACAGGAAGTAAACAAACTCACTTAAGACAACACTAGCTTGCTAACATCGCTAATGTGAAAAGTGAAGCAACAAAGAATGAAAAATTAAGTTTGTGCCAAGTAGAGAATTCCTTGGTGAAAACCTCAATGTAATGACGTCTGTTTTATGGACTTCTTTAACTAATTACCCTTTCAGCTGTGTAAACCCAGTGGACCCGTACCAGGTGATCTTCCATCCTGTTTGGGCTGATGCCAGAGTTCAGTATCCTTCTCACTTCAAGCGATTTGAGGTCCTGATGTTTGCCTTTGCTGAGGATCAAGATAACTTGAATGGCCAGGTAATCCCGGCAGTAAGAATTCATGGTTCAGATATGGAACACTAATGTATAAAGTTGTAAATATCAATCATAATATTCATATTTTTGTGCTCATATCCTGTAGCTCTTTGTCCACTGTGATGTGGTGATCTGTGATGCCAGAAATCCACTGGGCGGAGCCTGTATCAGGCAGTGTAACCAGGAAAATGGAGTAAAAGGTATGACTTCTCATTCTCTTATCAAGGAAACAAACACTTTTTTCTTTTAAAGTGGCTAAGATGTGTTTTTCTTCTTCCACAGGCCAAAGACGTGCTGCTTCAGATGGCCTCAGTTTCAAACATGTTTCTTCAGGACCCATACTTATAAGTTAACAAAATCCTAATAAAGTAATTTTTTAACAGGAATTCAGTTGCATTGTTTTCTTGGAAATATTGCCCTGGAGATGAGATCTGATAATGGTGACTTCAGTTGAAACTTAAGCAGATGATCTGTCCAACTGTCACAGTACCTAAAAGTCAAATGTAGCATAAGTCTAACATTTTAAAGACTTTGCATCTTGGTAAATTCCTGGGACACAAAAGTCATTTAAAATCAAGAGCAGCTAGCTTAGTATAAGGCTCTAGATCACTGATACTCAACTTGTGGCCTGTGGACCAAATGAGGCCCTCTCACCGTTTTCTAATTCACAATGAAAATCTTTAGATTCTCTGATCATATCTTACAAAACTTTTTCTCCAGGCAGGAGGAACAGATATGGCAATTAGTGTCACTATCAGACTGAACTTTGTGTGATGACCTTTAAGAGTGTGTAAAGTGCAGTGGGATTAGATGGTGAGCTCTACAGAGGAAGATTTATGCAAAGGCTATGCAGAAATGAGGATAACTCTGGTCTTATTGTGTATTTCATACTAAAAGTTAAATATGTATGTGGTAAGTTCAGTTTATGAATCATCTCAGGGCTTCCAGCTATTTACTGTATAAACTTTCAAATGTTACCAAACCATTTATAGAGGAAGAGAAGAAAGCATACTTTATTAATCCCTGAGGGAAGCTGCATTCTTTTCACTCTGTGCACGTGTGTATTTTGGGCCTCTGTATTTATGTACAAAAAATTACAAACAGGACCTATAGACATGCATCTGAGAGAGATGTCAGAGTGAGAGGGCTGCATGCATACATTTAGTCAGCCCAGGAGGTAAACTGGCACCTCTCCAGCCAACACTCTGTACTTTGGTCCATGTGGGACTTGAACTGACAATCCTTTGGTTCCCAAGCCAAGTCCTTACAGACTGAGCTACTGCTGCCCTGAAACAAGTGGGAGTTGAACGAGCAGCCACTGCAGAGGACTAACAGCCTCTATACATGGAGTACATGCTCTACCAACTGATATATTGAGGCACCTCATAGTACAGACATTGTGACACCAACTGACCCAATTTGCAACATAAACTTTCAACTGTTCCTAATATCAAACTTGACACATCAATGACAAATCTTAAGAAATTCAAGCACAGTTGACATCTATGTTTAATAAATGTAATGGGCCAAGCTCCTTATGATTACAAGGTTTATTAGCCAAGAAGTGGATGTTTCAAATATATTTCCCAGCATAATTGAAGAGTAAATATTGAAACCTCCTCAAAATATGGTTTTGTCCAAATTCTCAAGGGGTGATATGTATATAGTGATGTTAATTTAATGAAATACATTCAAACCATCACTTTGATCTCTTAGAACCATTAGTTAATGTGTGTTACCCATAAAATTCTCCTTAACAGAAAACCTGTTAAATTTCAGGTTCTTTTCACTCCCCTTTGCACAAAATGCCTACCGACACTAAAATGGCCTCAATTATATTTTGAGATACTTTAAACCCCAATCTTTCCAGCAACACCCTGTTACTCTGGATTATTGAGACCATTTTTTTGAAGAAAGTACAGTAGCTTCAGTAGAAACTGTTCAGAGAAGTCTGGGTTATCCAGAGTAACCAGGAAACTGATGGTATCGGAATCTTATTGAGAATCTCAAACTTAATAATGAAATTCCATTCACTCACATTGGAGATACAGCTGGATACTGCTGACATAAGTAAAAACTTTGGTCAATTTTGGTCAAAACTGACCTCCAAAACCCTAACCATTTTCTGCATCACAACTTAGTATCTTAAGCTAGCCCAGATGTTAAGATACCAACATCTGAGGCCACATCCGTGTAGGTTCTCATTCATCCAGGTCATTGTAAACTCAAGAAAGGATTAAATTGAAGGCAACTGGACTTGCTAGTCTATGTGACTAGTCTGAGCTAGTCACAGACATGAAGTGATGAAGCTTCTTGATGAGGCAAAACCAAGACGTAAACGAGTCCAGTCGCCTTCGATTTAATCCTTCTGAGATAATGAGGACACAATTCAGATTTTCAGAAGTCAAATGCATGGGACTTTTAAACTGAAAGTTTAAGTGCACAACTTTAAGTCACTGTAGAGAATCAAATTTTGGCTACATTAATCATCATTTAACAGACTAATGCATTTGGCAGCAAGAAGACATTTTATAAATTGTTTGTTCAGTCGCCTACTGTGGATGTGGCCGATCTGCAACAATGCTCCCAGAGGGGAGGGACAAAGTACAAAAGGTCAATCAGTCCATGACCAGGCCAAAATTCACTGCAAACAACTACAGTATGAGCTTCAGACATATTCAAAACAGACAGGAAAAGTTTTAAGAAACTTTGTTTATTCAGAGGTTTGACTGAGGATTTAATAGAACAATGGGTCCAGATGAGAGCTGTCTTTGGTGCCTGGAGTCTGTACTTCTTTGCTCTGAAAACACAAGTATAGATCAACACCACATAATACTGTAGATAACTTTGAATCGAAGTGTTTCAGTTCATACTTTTACATCCAGTCACTCTTACCTCTTTTTACTCCTTTTATCGTGTGATGTCTGGAGTTACTCGTGCCTGTAGGATATACACACTGGCCTCTGCAGGCACCATCTGCCTGGCTGTTTGTGTTGCAAATCACTGCATCACAGTGGACATAAATCTGTGGACAGACAGAAGGATTCATCATGCAGGGCTACGTGCAGCTGTCCCAAACAGGCGTCTCATTGTGGGTGCACAAGTCTTTTTTTTTTACCTCGTCTTTCAGAACCTCTTCATCTTTGGTGAAGGTGAACATCTTTATGGAGAAGCGTTTGACGTGAGATGGGACCGCAACCCTGGCGTCGCTCACAACAGGATGGAAGATGGTCACATAGCTGTCGTCACGGTTCTCACAGCTAATGGAGGAATAAAACATGCATTATAGTAGCATTTGAAACCATCAAATTGTGGTTTTACTTTGTGCAGTCACAAAACATTTCACAAATAAATGTCTAAAGTTGTCAGTGCATCCCTATTCAAAAGTATTTTACTACAAGTATTTATACTTGGGTACTTGCCAATACAAGTACTTCATGTCATTACAGTTTTTATGACTTTAACCCCTTTTCAGCAGATGCTCCTCACTTTCAATACGTAATTGTTGCCATTTCTCACTGCTAGCATTAGCAAACTCTTGTAGCTCCCTCTACAAGCAATTTGTGCCGAGTCGTTTCTTTAAATGCCTTATCGGAGTGGTATAGGAGTAATTTATGAGTAAGAGTACGAGTACATGAGCACAGTATCGGCCCAATACTGTATCTGTACAGTCCCGCTTTTGAACAGCATGGTTTTAAATCAAAGATCGTATTCACAGAAAACACAAGTTACAGGGTTGGTCAGATTATTCTGAAATGTAGTCCATTACTACATTACAAAATAGTAATCCGAATACTTTTGGAATACTTCAAAATCATATACTGAAAATGCAGCACTTTAAAGAGGATGAGTTCAGATTCTTTTTTCCCTTCTTTAAAAACATTTTCATTGCAAATAAAACGCATTTTGCATCGGGTTCTTTCCTCTCCCACCAGGTCCACCAAAAAGTTGGGCACTTTTCCTCAGAGACTCCTTATGTCAGGCATGCTCGTCATGAGTTAAGAGCTTAGGTTATGAAATATGTCTTATGCAATACTGGTGAGAGTCACTACAATGAAATGATGCTGTAGTACGATTCAAGTGCTATGTAACCTTTTTAGTGATCTTTGGAGTACATTAGTCATTACAAGACTTCTACGAAGATATAAAATACAAGCACTTGGTTCTGTCTTGCATTGCATTATAATTGTGGAGGGATTTGTGAACATGTACATGGCTGCAGCTAACAGGGACCTAATAAATTAAATAACTATATTTTTGATTAAGTCTATAAAATATAGCAGGTTTAAAATGATAATCACTGAAAAAGTGTAGATGAGTGACATTGTCAGCTCTAATCTGGGCTGATTATACTCATTTTGTAATCCGATTACATAATCCTGATTTGAATCTGTTGCTGCCCAACCCTGTAAAGTAAAGCCCACTCAAGCAACATTTCAGGTTTATTTCCACTACTTTAAATGGCTTTTATTATCAAAGTTTAAGATTGCTTTTAAAATTTTTTCTAAGTCGGGGCTTTGTTTCTGACCTGTCTACAATGATGTCCCAGCTGGGCAGAGACGTCCTGTCCTGATGAAGGGTGGCCCAACAGTTCTCCAAGATAAGCTCCAGGTGTGGGTCACCAGACTGCATCAGCTCCACCTCAAAGTACAGAGGCTGCCTCAGAAACTGCACCACAGGATAGTCTTCTGCCTGGTAGAAGAGCTCATATGATGGACCTGCAGGAGAGGAGACCCATTAGAGAGAGAGAGAAAAAAAAGGAACCGACCACACAGACACTAAGTGTGCATTTAATGCATTTCCTATGAAACACAGTTGAGGGATGTCCATTCAGTAAAAGTCCTCCTCACCTTGGGCTAGCCTCATTTGCACCATCAGCTGCCCTGAGCCAATCTCTGCTGTGGGCTCGGTGCTTCTTGGTTTATAACCAAAGGAGACAGTCTGGGTCTCATTCACCACGTAGTAGCAGGAAATGGTTTGCCTATGGAAGACAGTTGAACAATAAAATTTAAAAACAAAACAAAACATTAAGTTGTGGTAAATCACTGATTGGATGGTACATCAGGATAAAAGACAGGATGAGTCTTTCTACCTGTAATCAGGATCAACTGGTGACGTGTAGGCTACTCCTTTGTTGCTGCTGTGGCTGTTATAATAGAGGCCGATCTCATTTTCATACAGCATGTAGTGGTCAAAGAACTAAAAAGATAAGTGACATTAAAACACTTAAAAAATGCACTTTATTCTCCAGAATTAAGGGGACATTGAGCCGTTAAAACATTAAAATCAGCCCCCTAGAGACCAGCAGGTTTAATGCTACCTTAGATGTGGACAGACTTTGTTTTGCTGGCCTTAGGTGAAACTGAAAATTAAGTTCAAATTGGTTTTGCTGTCCCACCTACAAGGATATAAGGGATCTACTTCAGGAAGGAAAATGAGAACCATCCAACCAAAGGAAATGCCCATAAGTGACCATTAAATGAATGGCAATCAATAGCCTATTGTGTCACTGTTAAGTTACTTTACCATTAGAGAGCCAGAGAAATTCTATAAACTATTAATGTGGTTTTATCATTAGTTTGCATTACATTAGTACAGATAGCAAATTATAACACTTCTAATTAGTGAACATAATTATATTCTTACCATTCAATTTTCCATTTATTAATGATTATAAAGCGTTAAACCTTTTACAGAGGTGGAAGTATGTACAAATACTTTGACAGCTTTTTATGTACAGCAACAGATTTCAGGTGTCTGTCCTGTATACTTCCTTACATTTTTCAAAACAGGCTTGTGAGTTTAGTTTAATGCATTTGAGGGGAATTTTTTTATTTTGCATCACTGCAGATTCTTTAACATAAGGACCGATTTCAATCTAGATAATACAAAGAATCTTTTCTATGCGGTATTGTTCCATACATAAATACACAAATGTCCTTCAGAGGGTTACCTTTGAGCCCACTTCAGAGCCTGTACTTTCACTTTTACTTAAGTACTGATTCAACTTCAAAGTATCTGCACTTCTACTTGAGTCAAGAATGTGTGCACATTTATCACTTTTTACTGGCCAAACCCAGGAGAGAAGGCAGAACATTTTGACAGAGCTGAAAACAACCTGAAGTTTGTACTGAACAGAAAAGTAATGAAAATGTTTGAACACCCTCTGTCTTGTAAACCCATGAAAATGGGAAAAATCCATAATTAAACTTACTGTTCTGGTGGTCCCACAGGAATCAACACTGAATGAGAAATATGCAAAGCGATCGTCGCTGAACACTGGTTTGCAGGACTGGTCCCTCAGAGTCAGCCAACTGGGGATGAGATTGGGCACCGATTCCACCTTCACAGCCAGAGCAGTCATTGTTCCGTTGGGGTAACACTCTGAAGGTAGAAGAGACAACAGCTCATAAAACTGTCCTATAATCCAAGCAGCAGAAATACAACTTTTTTTTTTTTAACTTCTTACTAGTAGTTGTCAGGGGGAAGTTGCAGGAGAGGTAGAGATCAGCCAGCGCCCAGTTGTTGTTGGGATCATACAGAAGCAGGTCAAGTCTGGCTCTGACTGAGTCTGAGGTGATCAGCTGTAAGACAAAGTGATGTTACCCAGTGCAGATGGTTTATGGCTACAGTTTACAGTCTCTTGACAAACCTCAAATGCTGTGTCCTCTGCATTGTATGGCACTATGAGGCTGTAATGTGTGCTGTTTTCTTGGAAACTGTAGCCTTCGGCCAGCTCAGGCGTCAGCTGTCGAGGTCCAACCATGGTCTGGAAATTGCTGCCTTGATTCCCGTATTTGACGCTGATGTAAAACTGGTTCTCATCACAGGTGCCAGTGATGGTGGGTAGCACTTAAAAGCAAGAAGAACGTAATCATTTGGCTGTATAGCCATTTCCTCCAGGTGGGATTTCTGTTGGTAGTTTCATGTTTAATAAAAAGCAGCCGTTACACTGAACAATTTCTTCACTCAACTTTAATTTCGAGCCATTCCACTTAAAGTTTAGAACACAAAAGTTGTGTAAGCTGTTTAAACTTATCTTACATTTTCCAAGTGTTAAAAAAGTGTAGCCTATATGCTGAAAAGAAAGCCTGTATCTCCAGCTTAGTGCCTTTTCCTCTAAATTTTGCCAGTGGCTATTCTTGAGTCTCCCTCCCCCTGGCAAGCTATGGAGGCCAAATCCCCCCCAAAAAGAAACTTCTCAGAACAAGTCTGTCTGTCCTGTTTTTTGCACAACAATGGCTCTTGATAGCTTGCTGACCTGTACTTAAGAGATTAGATTGATCAAATCTACAAATCTGATTTCCTTTTACATTACTGTGTCACACAGTTTCACTTAGTCTTTAAATGCAAGGGTGTAGGGACTGAACTCAAAACCAACCTTCACCATGGGTCAGTGTTTACATTGAGAAAACAACCATGACTTATATTAAAGACTGAGACACAGCAAGTTTCAAACATTAAGTTTGTGTCAAACCATACGAAATAAAGTTCTCTGGAGAGTTTTAACTCTTAACTGATGCTTGAAAGTCTGTTAATGCTGCACCTGCACTCAAAAAATGTTGCTTTGACCTTTCGTGTACTAACAAGTTGATAGACAGGAAACTGCTGAAGTTTTATGTTAAGGTGCACTGTTGTGCTTAACACAAAGGTTTGCTTAGTGTTATAATACTGTGTGCTGAGTGCAAAATGAATGTGTTAATTTGTCTTGTAGTGAACTTGTCTTATCAACTTTATAAATCTTAGTAAAATGAGCTAAAAAAAAAGTCAGTCTCACAAGGGATGAATCTGTCACATGCACAAAGTTTTCATATCATTTAGACAATCCTGAACATCTGCATGGACTTGCACCAAGTTTTTATGTCATGGAAGAATTGGGGTTTATGGTGTATGAACAGGATATCGTCCAAAACAGAACAAAACCAAGATGATCTCACCAACATCCTGCAGAGAAGCTTGCAGGTCCACTGGGAAGGAAAATGGAATCTCTTCAGGCTGGATGCTGAACCCAAAGATCAGAGGGATGAAGTAGGATGTAACCAGGGGCTCAGGATTCTGTAAATATTCAAATTTCTGTCATTTCACTGCAAAAACACTTCAACCGGTATGGACAGACATTTTGCATATACAGGTGTTATTTCACATACATGTTTGAGGACAACGTCGTCATCAAAAGGCACTTGTAGAGAGAAGCTCTTTGTGTCGTTGGGGAAGCTGTGCTCTTGGACAGTGAAACCTTTGGCCCTGCACTCCTCCACAGTGAGAACACCGGTTGAGAAGGTGATGTTCCTCAGCTCCACATCATGAAGAAAGGTCCCCACGTGAACACTGAACAGCCGGTCCTCTGGGACAGTATCTGAGGAGCAGAGCGGCAGGTTTACACCTTTTCCACAAGACAGATTTTCTAGACTCTACCAAAGATGGTTCTTACGGTCTTGGGCGTGGGGAGGTCGAGGCATCAGAGGGGTGGTAATAGGGAACAAAACTTTGTATCTGGTGTCATCTTGGATGTTATCTGCCCTCCACAGCACCTCAAGCATCGGCTCCACAGTGTACGTGATGTGGTACTGGTAATCTGGGGCATGGCTCTGCAATTATTCATGGCATTTTAATAAAACATGCAAATGGACCAGTGACCAGAGTCTTGCATATCAAATCTAGAGAGATTTCCCCACCTTGTAGTAGCCATCAGGTGATCCCACTGGGATCTCAATGACGATGTGGAAGTCTGTGGTGGATAGTGCGTACCCCCGTGTGGCCATCTGAGATTTATCCAGCCTCTGTCCGTTGATGCCCATGTGCATTTCTACGATTTTAAAGCTGCCATCGATCAGAGGGGTCACACGGCGAGGCACATGCCAAGAGATTACATCCTCGGTGAAGAGGACGCCACCTGTGGATGGTAAAAGCAACTGTTGACTTAGGCTGTGCAACAAATAGTTGTGCAAACCAAGCTTTATATATCTTTAAATACAGTTAAAATATATTTCAAACAATATATAAAAATTAAAAGTAAAAATACAATATAGAATACAGCACAATAGACTGACAAAAACAAAAACGGAAAGAGCAAAAAGCTTTTTAATTGGTTTGACTCTAGAGGTGGGTTTTTAGAAGCTGCTTAACAGTCCAAAGATTCAGCAAAACTGATGAGTGAGGTGGTTCGAGAGAGTTGGGGCCAAAATGGCAAAGGCGCAGTTACCTTTTCTTTAAGTCAAGGCTGAGATTTGAGGATAAGAGTAGGTTAGGGGTGGACTATAGAATGAGGTGATTGGAAATCTAACTGGGGGTGCCTTGCGTAATCAATCTTTTTGCTCATTCTGTATTTCACAGGAAGCCATTAGAGGGATGCAATAAAGAGTTTTCATTTGAAAATTCTCATTTTGGTTTCTGATGGCCAGCGTCTGAAGCGGATGTAGAACGGAGGACTGCCATCTTTTATGGTAACAGTGGTTTAACAAATGTTTAGCAAACCTCAAATGTGTGCCAGCACACATTAGCTTGCTACTGTGAATTTATTCTAATGTTATAGATTCTAGCGGCCCACGTTAGCACCCATTTCTCATGTTGGCTTAAATTAGCATGACGGCCTAAGAGTGATTCAGTAACAGGATATATTTTATGCTACTTTATTGGCCTTGTGTGTTACCGCAGATGTTTAATATACATTGTGATCAGTGTCCCCTCCAGAAAATACATTTGAACCAACCTAGGGAGTCTCAGAAGTGTTTAATAGTTTGAGATCCATCTTGGACCAAATGCACCTGATTTTTGCAACACAAGTCAAGCTTAGTTACAAGATGTTTAAAAGTCATACAGAGCAAAGATGAAACCAAGACTCTTCTCAGTGGATTTCCTAGGAGATTTCAGTGAAACAGAAATTCTCTTAATTGGACCCGACAACTTTACCATTGCGGTCGATCAGTTTATCGGACTGAACAAGATTTCGTTGAAGGACAGTATTAGGCAAGCGATATCTGGTAACTGATGACAGGTGTTGAAAACAACCGAACAAAAAAACTGAAGCCTGTAGAACAAGTCGATTGGACCGAACCCGGAGGGAGTCCACATAGCAGGGGAGCTGAAGAGGAGGTTAACTGAAATCTAGAGCGCCAAGAGACTTACCTGTGGGACAAGCAGCTGCCAAGTTCACCATACTGAGACCATGTGGAGCCTTGTAGTAAGCACTCACCCGGAAAATCTCCAGGGGAACTCCAGCTACCTAAAGAAGAGGATTTAATGTCACTTATAAAGATGAGGAAAAGAAATTAACACTGGAGATGGAGGCATGTTGCTTACATCCTCTGAATAAGTCTCTGCTGTATTGTACGGGCTTCGCATAACCAGGCGGTTCGAGGTCATCATGGCACCATATCCAGCCTGTTCAGCCTCCCTCAGCACCATAGACACTGGTTCTGGAGTGTAAAATGTCATCTTCCAGATACCATGTTCTGCCCCAGAGGCCTGCAGAGGAAGAGGGAAAAAAACCTTGATCACTTTTTATATTGAGGAGGATGCCAAATTGTGCAGAGTGGCATTAAGTAAATTGGAAAAATAAAAAATTAAAACACTCACATCAGGAATGGTGTTGGTCTTTGAGTCTTCCTGAGCCTGCCCCTTAGCTCCAGCTGGTGCATCAGGTGTAGCCATGTGGTTTGACACCTAAAACAGGAAGCACTTGTGTGAGGCCATAAATGATACAAACAAGATGGTAGAACCATCAATGTAAAGTGACCTACTTCCATGTAGTTCCTGTCACAGAGAATCTCTCTGGAGGCCCACCGACTGTAGCTGCATGTCTGCGTCACATCATGACTGACTACATCTGATGGACTCTGGCTGTACATCTTGAGTCTCAGGCCAGCATTAAAGGTTGTATCATCCTACAAATGAGGGCACAAAAAATAAATTCACAGCTGCAGGAAATTTTGCAATGAAAAGATTTTGGCATCAATAGAATCAAAATTTTAAGGGCTGAAAACAAGGCAATTTTATTTTTCTTCATTACTCCAGTGTCCCCAGTTTGAGGATCCTTGGGTTTAGGACTTTGACACAAAAAGGACAAAATAAATAAGAGTTCAGAAAATGGTGGCAGATTAATGGATGAAATCAGCTGCAGTGGTAAAATTTTTTACATTTTTATCCAGTATTGTGTAGTGAACTGCATGTAATTAAGCTTGTAGTTCAACTACATTTTGCAATGGCTTGCTGGCAGTTGAAGTATATTTGTACTTGCAGTGATTCTATTAGCTTTTTGCCATTTGTGTAGCTTAAACTACAATATATAGGGTCAGGGTATACTGGGTCAGAGAGACTGCAATCAGATGAAATTATCCTGTGTTTGCATTTTCCCCAGACAAAGGTAGTGAGTTGTATGGTTAAATGGGAGGACTTTTCAAATACAAATTTTATCTTTGATGTTAAATTTTGTGGTCATTTTGGTGGAAACACTGCTTTTGTCCACAGGGGCCTCCAAAATTACAGTATGAAAGTTCTTTATAGCTTTAAATATAAATTATTGAGCCATGAAACCAATTATTTTATTTTACCATTGCCTTTACTGACTGATGGACAATGTTCACTGTATCAAAGCTGACTTTTTTTTTGCACTATCCCATAAATTGTGGGCCATTTTATTTTTGTTTATGTATAACCTGTGAACAAGTAGGAACCTTCTGCAATAAACTCAAAGT
Source organism: Lutjanus campechanus (assembly GCA_027495735.1). Classification (NCBI taxonomy): domain Eukaryota; kingdom Metazoa; phylum Chordata; class Actinopteri; order Lutjaniformes; family Lutjanidae; genus Lutjanus; species Lutjanus campechanus. The sequence goes on from JAJHUR010139362.1 coordinate 51,820, forward strand.
GAGGGGATTTTTTGCTACATGTGACCTCTGAGTAACTTTGTTTAGTCATTTCAACATAGGAAGGGTCCATTTTCAATCAAGCTAAAAAATTTCAATCCCCCCTAAAAAAGAAAATGAAAGCACATAAAATTTGAGAACTACCATCTGTCTGTATAATCATGCATTGATAATTTAACCATCAATAAATCAGTCTCTGGTAATAATTTGGAAAATGCAGGGACCATACCAACTGCTTCATCACTGGAAAAACGCTGTCAAATATCTTTGGCTCAACATACTTTGTTGTCCACATAGCAGGACAGCAGAGACGTGTAGATTCTCGTGTTCCCCCACGGGTCAGACTCCATGCTGTATCCACACTGAGCAGCCAGGCTGGGTGTCAACACAATGTGCTGGGTGCCATCTGGAAGACGGAGGGGGAAAAAAAGGCAAACATGACGGGGATCACGTCTCCCAGTGATGAACCAATCTGCTCATCATTAGCAGATTTTATACTCACTGATGGCCTCCACCTCAAGCTGGTTCCCCACTGCTAGAGCTTTGTCCAACGACAGTTTCATGAGATTCCCCGCACACTCTGACCTTAAACCACTGCCTGTTAGAGAAAAGGCTTGTGAGGAAGCAAACCGACATAAAAACACCATGAGTGCTTTCATGTGATTGAATTAAGGCTTACTGGATTGCGAGTTGAGCTTCACATTTGGCCTTGCTTGACCCAAGGTGATTACTGTAGCCATCAAGTGCCATAACAAACTGGAACAAAACACATCATTAAGAAACATTAACAGCTAACGAGTCACCAAAACAGAAATAAGAAAATAAACTTACATGTTCTCAAGCCTCCTCATGTTGCAGTCTGAGTGCAGCCAAACCAAAAAAAACCTGCAGGAATCCAATCACTATCAGAATTTGGCACTGAAACCCCAGCAAGCCCCCACCAAACCAACTCTGAAGTGACGGGGCTGACTGCTTTACTGAGCCTCCACCAGCTGTGTTATATATCAACTAATCACAACACACAGGTGAGGCTCATCAGTGATTCTTCACCCACATCAGATCCAGCCTCTCGTGCAAAGACTGAAAAATCTGTACACGTGCAGAATAAACACACATCAATCAGTGGAGTGATAAAAATAATTTATTGTTCACGATTAGAAACATATATACATTTGTGCTTGACATCAGAAATATCCATTCTTTAATTATTCAAGTAATCCATGTGGTTAAAAGAATCTAAGAGGAGTACCTTTCATTAAAACCATACATCGCCTTCAGTTTAAAGGGATAGTTCAGATTTTTTAATTAGGGCTGTATGTGGTACATAGTGCTGCAATGATCAGTCCATTAATCATACAAAAGAACATTATTTGAATAATCAATTAATCCAGTCAGTTATTTGTCCAACAAATATGTAAACAATTTGCTGGTTTCAGCTTCTTGAATTTGAGGATTTGCTGTTTTTCTTTGTCATTCATGAAAGTAAATAAAGATTTGGGTTTTAGGCTGCTGGTTGAAAAAAAGGAGTGATCTGAAGATGTCACTTTGGGCGCTGGGAAATTAAAGGAGCATTTTCACTGTTTCGACATTTTATTGACTAAATGGTTAATTGACAGAACATGAAAATAATCAGGAGATTCATCGGTAATGACAATATTCATAAGTTGCAGCCCTTATAGTCAGCGTACTACCTACCCTGAACATGATAAGAGGGAGAGATGTCAGCCTGGGAACTAATTTTATTGCTCTGTACTGTATGTCCATTAGTTTTCCCTCCTTGACCTGACTTAGTCTTAGTAGCATGGACTGTATTTCTAACCCTCAATCCACATATGTGCACCTTTTCTGTGAGCTGGCAGTCTGTCTGTTTGTTTCATTTTGTTCAACTTTGTTATGTCTGTCTGTCCATTTTTTTGTTCTGTGTTGTGAAAAACAATTATAATACATTTATAATAAATTACATACATTTCAAAAACTGACATTGATTTTTAAAGTGGTCCTTTTTTAGGTGGCTAAAATACATGTTGCTGCTGAACCTGTCCACTGCAGTACATTGCTTAGCTTCCTACACCAGCACTCTGCTGCTTCTCTGGGGGCATGTCGACCGTCATCTACTGTAGGTAATATACTGACTATGGATAAGTACCTTATATAACCCCACTTCAAAAGGTCCAAACAATCCCTTTAAGACACAAAACCTGTTTCTTCTTTGCAGCTGAGAGATCATCACTGTATGCCAGTGTCTTTATTACTGACAGTAAAACCCAAGCTCATCATTTTACTTGGAGCGCCGGGGTCGATCAGTCTGGACTGTCCACTGCCAGGCTTATACAATGATATACTTTCATTTATGAGGCCATTAAATACAATTTTTCCAACTGGAAGAGTCTTGAGTCAGTGCAGGAACGAGTTATCAATGCTCTGCTTCACAAAAATCCAGATAAGTGTTGCCCCTGATCCAGTAGCATGTCTGCTTCCTTTTTCAGCAGTAACATTGACTGTGCAGATTGGTTTGTTTTTTTGGTTTCACTTTTACGTTCATTTTCATGATGATGTCTTAAATTATATAACTAAAATAATGACATCTCAATTTGTTATGCAGCAGCTGTGAAAATTCAGTAAATTGCCAACAACTGACAGAATGAACATCTTTTCAGATTTCAGGGAGAATAAATCATGTACTCTGTAGTTTATGAGGTTGTCAATATCCCCTGTTTATCTTCTGCTCCTGGTCCAGGAGTGTCTGCTGCAGGCTCACTTTGGCATCTTCAAAATCTGGATTGAGCTTTAATGCTTGCTGGAAGTCACTCTTGGCATCATTGAAAAATCCTGTAAGATAATAAAAAAAAATGTTTAAGTTTATGATTTGTAGTATACTGCCAAACTGGCTTGACAGGAGTCAGCAGTTCTGTTTCCTAAGCAGCATGAGCACAAGCGAACACACAGCTCCATCTAGTGTCTCAGGAATGAACACACCAAACTGACTCCACACACACAGAATCCTTACAGCTAATCAATAATTGATTTTAAGGCTGTATCTAATCTCTAATCTATATTAAAAGACGGCTGGTTGACTGTGTGGTCAGCTGCTGCTAGGAAACTGTCAAGATACATTTTGATTAAAATCCAGAAGTACTGTGCAAAAAGGGCAAACAAGAAGCTTTAGAAAAAGTTATGATGGTAACACTCATGTTTTTATTTTATAAAATATAAAATAAACAATGTTTTTTTTTCATATGTTGGCTCACTAATCTCAGTGTCTAGTGTGTCACAAGGAAGATTATAGGAGTTTTTTCTTATGTGTTTGATGAAGAACCCCTATAGAAATCTTATCCCGGCCTTTCAGACCATGACCATCCACTGTAACCTGAGCTCTCTGTTCATCTTTACAGGCTACTCTCTTTATTTCCACTGCAACATATTGTATATTGGGTGTTTTCACACTCTTCTTCTTCAAGAATATGTCTATATACTACAACTTAACTGGACTAAACTGAAATATAATGGAGTTGAATAAATATGAAATAAAAATATATAAAGTATAGCTGGGAAATCTTTCCTGCAACTCAAGTATTTTACTATAAATTAGCATGTTTGAAAAACATTTGCCCACCCTTATCTATGGACAGCAAAGAATATTGTCACACATTATGATTAAAACCATCTTCACACTGACCAGACCATACACAAGACCACACAAGTCTGCAGGAAAGCATCTGCATTGCGCATATCTACTTATTGAGAGGTTTTATTTTTAATTTCTCACCTATTTGTGTGTACACGTTGTCTGATATGGATTTTGACATTTTAATTACTATAGATTCCTCCTCACATACAGTTGTACTCTCCATTTGGAGTTGAATTAAAGACAAAATATTGCAACACATTATAAATTTTACATTTATTTTGAAGCAGGTCGTGAGCGGAAGTCACTTTGCTTTGTCAGGTTTGAACCATAGACTATATATACAGTCTATGGTTTGAACATGGCAGATAGCTGTCTCTGTGTCACTGTAACCTGATATCAGAGTGAATTGTCATTACACTTTTATTCAGTGGGGTGGGCGAGGTCACAGGTCTGGACCCAGGCTTGTGTCACCGTGGACTACACAAATAGTGTTTATGTATCCTCACCTAGTCTATAGTGGATGAGTCCTCTGTTGTAGAAAGGTATTTCAAAGCGGCTGTCACTCTCTATGGCGGAGGTGTAGTCCTCTATTGCTTCATGGAAATCCACCCGGAGGTACTTTATCTGTCCGCGGTTGTTATAAGCTGTGGCCAAATCACTAGCTTCACATTCCCTGTGGAAATATGACACAGCTAGAGCTGACTTGTGTAGCAATAAATGCAATTACGTGACACCGAGGGGAGAAAAACAGAATTCACAGTAACGTTAAGGTCAAGTCACAGAATTTAACGGGTAACAGAAAGTGGCATAACACCAGTTCGATTGCAGAAGCTGACCGTTAGCAGGTTTAGCTTAGTCAAAAACAAACAACCAGCACCTGGACTGTAAGCAGGACGAGATAAATTTCGTGTACAGTTCTTCTGCCTGTGCGAAATTCCGCCCTTTAAACTCAGAGTGAGCATGTTCAAGTATTTGTGACTTATCTTCCTCCATGAGTTCGAGTTTGTGTTGTCGTGTTTTTCAACTGCGGATGTGACGCCACGCAACAAGACGTCCAGTCGTGTTTTAGTGCGTCTCGAGTGGGCGTGGTTTGCCCAGAAGGGAACCCCAGACCTGCGAAAGATCTCGCGAGTGAGCTTTTTAACATTAACCATGATCTTACCCCCAAGTGTTTTATGTCCCTAAACATATAATATATTTTGACCACAACATTTTCAGGTTATACAAATATAATTAAGTGTAATAAAAGTGCACGATATGGAAACAACTCGGACAAATCTCGCGGGAGTTTCACAAATCAAGGGTTCCCTTCTAGACACGACTCGGCTTACCGTCAGCCGACTAAAATCTATGAAAAGAAGTATTATATCTATTTGTTTGGTGAATTTGGGAGTGGTTCTCGGGGCACATTCTGTGATTAAAATATACACCTGTTTTTTTTTTTTTAATCTCAGTATTTTTAGACTTTTAATTTTGCTACTTGTAGAAATAACAAATAAATAGGCCTGCAGCATTTATCCACTCTTGAATATTTCTGACAGTGTGAAAAGGCTTTCAAACAGTGGAGGAACATAAATACCTAAATCAAAAGTAAATAAATAAATGGCACAATAAGTAGATTAATTTTCCATTCAATGCACCAAAATGATATTAAAAATAAGTGAGGGCATAAATTAACATAACCTATAGAAAGATAAATCAAATAATATTTCTGTTTTAATTTGCTTCTGCATTTATTTATCTTTTGACCAATTCCCATATTTATTTACTTTCCGATTTTATTCATTATTGTATTGATTTTTTATTTTTGTTGTTTTTGTTTTTTTATTTACTCCTCTATTTTATTTACATGTCTTTATGAACTGCTCTCATATATGTAAATGAGGATTTACTTTTATACATTAATTTATGCCATAAAAATATTTTAATGGCATATTATTTATTGTGTTATTTCTTTATTTATTTTAATTTTGGCAGTTTCGATCCTCCATATACAACAGCTTTTGGACCTAGTGGAAGTATTATTAGACACCAAATTAATTGCAGTGGAAATTAGTGCGAGACTCATGGCCTCTGTCTGTGAAAGCCTATAGGACAAATATTTGAGTGGATTTCTTTACGCACTCTGTCCATACCGTCTTTACCGTGGCCTGCAGGTCATGTCCCACCTTTGGATTGGGCAGTGAGTTTGACGTGTTGGTCTGAGGGGCCCCTCATATGTGGAGGCGGTCAGTCAGACCCCCGCTGAGCTGAGCAGGACCCTCAGAAACAGAGAGAGCAGACAGCGGACAGACAGACCACCGGAGGACCCTCTGCAGGCAGATACGATGAAGTCTTTACTGTGGAGCCTGTTGTACTGCGCTTCACTGCTGCTGTCTGATGTTCAGGCCACTTATCATCACCTCAGTGCGGGGGACCCTCAGGTCATAGCCGCTCAAAGCTACGCACAGACCAGAAATAATGGCCGACCACCGCATAGGACCCTCAATCCAGCAAGTAAGTCTTATTGAGCATTATGTTACTTTTTAAAAAAAAAACTTTATAGTTTTATCTTTCTAGCAATAATGGAAGAAGTAGTAACACAGCATACATTTACTCGAGTAGTCTAATATGCACAGTTTGAGGGAAGATACTTGTAGGCTTCTTTACATTTCTTAGTATTTCTATATCACTACATTTAAGTGAGAAATATTTTTTTTCTGTAGGCTAATTTTATTGGTCAGCTGTGGTTACTGTTTCTAAATTAAGATTTTACATGATAAAACAAATGAAAAGCTTACAAAATTAAATGTAGGCCTGTTGCTAAAAATAAACTACACAAGGCCAATTAAATTACTTTTTTTTTTTAAAGAAGGGGCAGATATGAAGTAAGGAAAGTACCAAGGGGCTGCACATTTACATTTCCTCATTAATCATGACTGCACATATTCATCTTGTGACACAACCCCTGGGTTGAAAACCACTGCATTTAACTAACTAATAGTGCATAAAGTGGTCAAACTCAGCTTGACCAGCTGTAAATCAAACACTGTGACCATTTCTCTGCAGAACAAGTCCGTTTCCTTTATACCAGTATATCAGATTATTGGAATATTTGCAGTATGTGTAAGCAGCATTCTAATGTAGTGTTCAGTCCATTTGGAGCTCACTTTAATTTCTTATACTGTATGGTAATTTAAAAAATGCATTATATTATATGAGCTCATCATTGTTTTTGTGGGTAAAATGTTATTTTGCAGTAATGTAGTGGAGCAACTAGCTATGTTGTGGAATAAAAAGTTTAATATTTTCCTCTCAAATGTAGTGAAGTAGAAGTATAAATGCATAAAATGGACTAAAGTAAATTACAAGTACTTGTCTCCAGTTATGATTTGTTTAAATAAAAAATAATGCAAATTGTTTTTCTTGCAGATTACCGTCATTGTTATTAGTTTAAAATAAAATATTAACCATTAGACATGGCCTAGTAAGACGATATTTCACCTCTCAAAAATGTAATCTAACCAAAAGTTTTACAACAGGATTTTACCCTTTTTCTGAACACAAAATGCATGAAATCTGAAATTCTTGACTGGGTGTTTCACAAGCACTATTCGGGATAATCCCTGCTTGTTGTAAACAAACAAACCAGGTGGCTGAACTTACACTCGTGCTTCAACTAATAATTTGTCTGTTGTTGTGTATGTCTCTACAACCTACAACCCCAATACCAAAAAAGTTGAAATGTTGTGTAAAATGTAAATAAAAACATAATGCAATGATCTTCAAATACTTTTTTGACTTATATTTAATTAAACTAATAACAAAGACAAGATATTTAACGTTCAAACTGATTTACTTTATTATTTTTTGTAAATATACATTCATTCTGAATTTGATGCCATGTTTCTAAAAAGCAACAAAAGACTGTGAAAGTTGTGAGATGCTCAAAAACACCTGTTTGGATCATTCAAAAGGTAAACAGGTTGATAGATAACAGGTGTCAGTATCATTGTTGTGTATTAAAGGAGCATCCTCGAAAGGCTTAGTCGTTCACAAGCATGGACAGGGTGAGGTTCACCACTTCGGAGAAAACTGTGCGCACAAATAGTCCAAAAGTTTAAGAGCAACATTTCTCAACACAGATCACAACAACATCCAAACACTAAATAAAGTTAGTCAGTCTGAACATTAAATATCTCGTCTTTGTGCATAATTCAACTGAATGTAGGTCAAAAATTATTTGCAGATCATTGCATTCTGTTTTTATTTATGTTTTACACAGCATCCCAACTTTTTTGGAATTTGGATTGTACTTGTACATTGTCAACTGACACATCTGTCCTGTACTTAGAACCTACTAATGTTCTCTATCACTTTTCCTTTCTGGTGGCCCTGTAGTTCACAGAAGTGATTACACGTATAGAGGAGGGTATCACTACCACTACCAGCCACCACGGATCCCTCCACCGGTAGTGTATCGACCTTTTCCTCTACCTCCTCCTGTGACTTACCACAGACCCTCAGTCCCTGTGCTGCCCTATCACCACAGATTCAAAGGGCCACAAATGCACCACATATACAAAGGTCTACCTCCACCAGTAGTTCACCACCCTCATCACAAGCTCAAAGGCCCGTTCCCTTACAAAATGAAAGGTCCATGCCCAACAAAGTCAGACCCAACGGTACCAACAACACCTGTGGTACTCCTCCCTACACTTCCGCCAACTCTGCCAGAGCCAACAGTGCTGCCAACTCTGCCGCCAAATCCGCCAGCAACTACGGTGGCACCGCTGACAACCGTCCTGCCAGTGTTGGTGACCACTATGGCGCCAGTGGAGACCACCACTCCTCCTGTGACGCTACCGGTCAGTACCCAAAGCGGCTTCATCACCACCGTCAGTGCTGTGGAGACAGGTAGAATATTACCAGTCAGGTTTCCTTTCCAACCCAACCAATCCTCCTCAATGCTTTCCAGGTCAGATCTGTGTGATTCGCTTCGAGACAGAACAGAAACATGCAAACGCCACTTAATGCTCACGTCATTTTATTTAAAGGAGTAAACAGACATTTTGTGAAATACATTTATTCTCTTTCTTTCTGAAAGTGAGATGAGAAGATGGACACCACTGTTATGACTCTGTTCACTGTTTACACTGTCAGGGTTGCCAGACAACCAGCGGAAATTACAGGAAGTTACTACTTCAAGAGAAAGCACATAAGCCCTTGTGCAATCACAACTAGTCATGTTTACACTTCAAGCTTGTGAACAGTCGTGTAAATAACGTGCATAGTGAGCTTTAGAGATGCTGGCAGGAGGTCCAGATTCGGGCTAGAGTTTTCCCCCTTGTCCCAGTCTTTGTGCTAAGCTAAGCTAAGCTAACCATCTTCTGGTTTACTATACAAATATAAGAGTGGTGTTCATCTTTTCATCTAACTCTCGGTAAGAAAGCAAATAAGTGTATTTCCAAAAATATTAAACTCTTCCTTTAAAGCAGATGTCATTTTTATTCAAAAGTGATATCTTGGTGATATATTTTAGTGGTAGGAGACAAAATCATTTGAATTAATGACAAAATGGGAGATCTGGACAGAGATTAAGATGTCTAAAAACTAAAAGCTAAAACTTTGAAATGTGCGTTTGAAGTTTAAAATAAGACAACAGTGTTTTGAAAAAATCTGAGTGAGTATTTTTGCTTTAAAAAAACAAAGCAGAGAGGATCTGACACTAAACTGCAGACATGTAGTTTAGTATATGTGTATGCGACTGGACAGGCAGGGCTTCTAACACTGTCTCCATCTTTAGGTGTTGTTGTCACTTTTTATGTGTGGACATCAAGCATCCTTTTCATTCAGGGAAAGGAGATAAAGGATATGTCCTATGATACGTCTCTGATGGACTGTTGAAACACTGAAATGATACAGTATGAATTATGGCATACTGTATCATGTCACCTGAACCACTGTACTGATGCACAATTTCCTTTTGTTACCATGGGAACATATATTGTGCATCCCTGTGTTTTGTCCCTCATTGTTAACTGTGTCACTATCACTGTGGTCGTTTAACCAACAAGCTCAACCGTTTCTCTGAGTGATGATCTGGGTTTTTAAATGGACCTAATCCTGCCGTGGTTTGGTTGATCACCAGAGACAGACAATCAGTGCAGGAGCCGTCCCTTGGACCTGGTCTTCATCATTGACAGCTCTCGCAGTGTGCGTCCTGGTGAGTTTGAGAAGGTGAAAATATTCCTGGCCGACATGGTCGACACGTTGGACGTGGGCACGGATGCTACCAGAGTGGCTGTGGTCAACTACGCCAGCACGGTCAAGATTGAGTTCCTGCTCAAAGACCACTTCAACAAACCTGACCTGAAGAAAGCCATCTCCCGCATCGAGCCCCTGGCGGCCGGCACCATGACGGGCCTCGCCATCAAAACCGCAGTGAACGAAGCCTTCACCGAGCAGTCTGGAGCTCGACCTCGCTCCAGGAACATCTCCAAGGTGGCCATCATTGTGACGGACGGGAGACCTCAAGACCAGGTGGAGGAGGTGTCCGCAGCAGCTCGGGCCTCAGGCATCGAGATCTACGCTGTCGGGGTGGACCGTGCTGACATGCGCTCCCTGCAGCTGATGGCCAGCATCCCTCTGGATGACCACGTTTTCTATGTGGAGACCTACGGCGTCATCGAGAAGCTCACCTCCAAGTTCAGGGAGACGCTGTGCGGTAGGACAAAGAGACCTGCGAGACCCTTTTCCCACCATTAACCCTGGTTCTAGTTCCTCAGTAAGGGGCACCTACAGTCTACAGGGGGTTTTGTTGCAGACTGTGAGTCTTTCACTGTGTTATAGGTGAATTATAAACTCTGAAATCATGACGGAAAATACCAGATGCTCTCAATCCCCACATGGACTGCAGATGTCGGCACTAGAATCTGCTTGCATACATTAAACCGATGTAAAGTCTTGGGGCTATGCAGCCCTAAACTTTGAGCTTATTTTTTTAAGAACAAAAAATGTATATGGCGATTTTTAGTCATTTGTTACACAATCAAAGCATCATTATGCAGTTTTAAAGGACTTTTGTTCTACCCAGAACCATTTCTTCTGAGGAAGCCTTTTTTCAAGAAATGGTTCGTCAAGGGTTCTTTGTAAGGATTGTTGAAATCCTTGAAGAACTCTTTTATCAATGGTTCTTTGTAGCAATATGTTGAAGGGTTTTCGGTAGAACCCCCTGGTTGGTTTCTACACAAATCCCTTGGAGTGCATAGGAGTTCTTGGTAGAACCCCCTGGGTAAGCTCTAGACGAAACCATTGTAAAATAAAAAGGTTCTTGGCAGAACCTCTGTGGTGAGTTTTTGTTAGCACCCTTAGAAGGGGGAAAAGGTTCTGGATAGAACCCCAACAAAGGGTTCTGGGTGGAACCATTACACAATAGAGGAGTCCTCTGTAGAACCTCTCATAGAAGGTTCAAGGTATACCCCAGATGGTTCTAGGTATAACCCTGTATGTTGGGTTTTTGGTAGAA
>JAJHUR010139362.1:62971-98812 GCA_027495735.1 Lutjanus campechanus
TGAGGTTCACCACTTCGGAGAAAACTGTGCGCACAAATAGTCCAAAAGTTTAAGAGCAACATTTCTCAACACAGATCACAACAACACCCAAACACTAAATAAAGTTAGTCAGTCTGAACTTTAAATATCTCGTCTTTGTGCCATATTCAACTGAATGTAGGTCAAAAATTATTTGCAGATCATTGCATTCTGTTTTTATTTATGTTTTACACAGCGTCCCAACTTTTTTGGAATTTGGATTGTACTTGTACATTGTCAACTGACACATCTGTCCTGTACTTAGAACCTACTAATGTTCTCTATCACTTTTCCTTTCTGGTGGCCCTGTAGTTCACAGAAGTGATTACACGTATAGAGGAGGGTATCACTACCACTACCAGCCACCACGGATCCCTCCACCGGTAGTGTATCGACCTTTTCCTCTACCTCCTCCTGTGACTTACCACAGACCCTCAGTCCCTGTGCTGCCCTATCACCACAGATTCAAAGGGCCACAAATGCACCACATATACAAAGGTCTACCTCCACCAGTAGTTCACCACCCTCATCACAAGCTCAAAGGCCCGTTCCCTTACAAAATGAAAGGTCCATGCCCAACAAAGTCAGACCCAACGGTACCAACAACACCTGTGGTACTCCTCCCTACACTTCCACCAACTCTACCAGAGCCAACAGTGCTGCCAACTCTGCCGCCAACTCCGCCAGCAACTACAGTGGCACCGCTGACAACCGTCCTGCCAGTGTTGGTGACCACTATGGCGCCAGTGGAGACCACCACTCCTCCTGTGACGCTACCGGTCAGTACCCAAAGCGGCTTCATCACCACCGTCAGTGCTGTGGAGACAGGTAGAATATTACCAGTCAGGTTTCCTTTCCAACCCAACCAATCCTCCTCAATGCTTTCCAGGTCAGATCTGTGTGTTTCGCTTTGAGACAGAATAGAAACATGCAAACGCCACTTAATGCTCGCGTCATATTATTTAAAGGAGTAAACAGACATTTTGTGAAATACATTTATTCTCTTTCTCTCTGAAAGTGAGATGAGAAGATTGACACCACTGTTATGACTCTGTTAAATATAAACTTGCAGCTAGCAGACTGTTAGGGTAGTTTAGCATAAAGAATGGAAACAGGGGGAAACAGCTAGCCTGGCTCTTTACAGAGGGAACAAAGTCCACCATCAGCACCTTTACATAGTCAATTTTAATATTCGTCACAAGTCTCAGGTTCTCTTTTGTTGTGTTATATGTTATTGTTCTAAATTAATGATGTGCGCTCTAAACTTTTCCATGCCAAGGCCCCCTAGATAGCATCAGTTTATGGCCGGGCCCCCCTTTTGCAAGATGTCCTTAACAACCCAAAGTCAACTGTTTTTTCAGCCTCTGTGGGTGCTTTTGTTTCAAGTGATGCTGAAGTTTAGATGGTCACTCATTTGAGAGGGTTTCGAAGCAGAGGATGTATTTGTGGCACTTGTAGCCATTCTTACATCTTTTCTACTTGGTCAGGAGCTCTTTGGATGTTTTTCAACTGAGCATTTGTCAGCTGGGCTGTTACTCTGTTTGTCAGGTCTTTCCTTTTTCAAAAACATGTCCTTTTTTGTGAGTTTGCACTAAATTTAAGGAGCAGAGCAGCTTCCTGGTAGGCAGCAGTCCAGGTCAACACTGGTATGATCAATGATGTTCTGACTGGCAGGCAAGTAGAAAGATGGGCACATGTATTATTGGATGAATTACTGGAAATTATATTCTATAATAATAAATGATAATTCGATTTTTTTTAATCCCTTAGAGATCCCACTTTGAAAACCGCTGGTCTATCTTGTAAAAGATGTAATATATCTCAAGAAACTTCCAGTTTAACATTTTCTTTTAACAAAAATGTTAAACTAGAAGAGTGCTCTGGGTAGAGTGCAGGTCTTTGCCGGGAAACCCGAAAAGAATATTTGGATGTAACCTCTTTGTAATCACCAACATTTTGATTAGTGACTGAATTTTAATTATTATTTTTTTCAGTAACTGTAACAAATTACAGTTTATTTTCCCCAGTGCTAGTAGGTAAGCCTTGTTTTAGTCTAGCAGTTCTTGACTAGCAGCTCCTTATGGCTGGTTAAGAGGAGTGGGGAGTCAGGAGTTAGTATAGCATATATATAGGTTTTATATAAGGTTTTTCAAAAATTGTGAATCACCATAACCACAAGATGTCCTTGAGCATACAGTCATAAATGTGCACAAACAATATTAGGCTTATTGGTCCAGTAGTATGCGAGATTAGCTGCGGACAAGCTCACACACAAACATGACCCATCTAATCTAACCAATTTAAAAACATGTTGTGTTTCATATTTCATTTTGTTATATTGAATCTGTACATCAAAGTGTAAAAACGACATGTTGTGGTTGAACGTGGAGGGGTACTAAGCCTGTTGCAGTAACTTCCCGGTTTTCACCGTCAGGGTTGCCAGACAACCAGCGGAAATTACAGGAAGTTACTACTTCAAGAGAAAGCACATAAGCCCTTGTGCAATCACAACGTGTCATGTTTACACTTCAGCTTGTAAACAGTCGTGTAAATAATGTGCAGCTTTAGAGATGCTGGCAAGAGGTCCAGATTGTCCCAGTCTTTGTGCTAAGCTAAGCTAAGCTAACCATCTTCTGGTTTACTATACAAATATAAGAGTGGTGTTGATCTTTTCATCTAACTCTCGGCAAGAAAGCAAATAAGTGTATTTCCAAAAATATTAAACTATTCCTTTAAAGCAGATGCCAATTTTATTTAAAAGTGATATCTTGGTGATATATTTTAGTGGTAGGAGACAAAATAATTTGAATTAATGACAAAATGGCAGATGTGGACAGAGATTAAGATGTCTAAAAACTAAAAGCTAAAACTTTGAAATGTGCGTTTGAAGTTTAAAATAAGACAACAGTGTCTTGAAAAAATCGGAGTGAGTATTTTTGCTTTAAAAAAAAAAAGCAGAGAGTATCTGACACTAAACTGCAGACATGTAGTTTAGTATATGTGTATGCGACTGGACAGGCAGGGCTTCTAACACTGTCTCCATCTTTAGGTGTTGTTGTCACTTTTTATGTGTGGACATCAAGCATCCTTTTCATTCAGGGAAATGAGATAAAGGATATGTCCTATGATACGTCTCTGATGGACTGTTGAAACACTGAAATGATACAGTATGAATTATGGCATACTGTATCATGTCACCTGAACCACTGTACTGATGCACAATTTCCTTTTGTTACCATGGGAACATACAGTATATTGTGCATCCCTGTGTTTTGTCCCTCATTGTTAACTGTGTCACTATCACTGTGGTCGTTTAACCAACAAGCTCAACAATTTCTCTGAGTGATGATCTGGGTTTTTAAATGGACTTAATCCTGCCGTGGTTTGGTTGATCACCAGAGACAGACAATCAGTGCAGGAGCCGTCCCTTGGACCTGGTCTTCATCATTGACAGCTCTCGCAGTGTGCGTCCTGGTGAGTTTGAGAAGGTGAAAATATTCCTGGCCGACATGGTCGACACTTTGGACGTGGGCACGGATGCTACCAGAGTGGCTGTGGTCAACTACGCCAGCACAGTCAAGATTGAGTTTCTGCTCAAAGACCACTTCAACAAACCCGACCTGAAGAAAGCCATTTCCCGCATCGAGCCCCTGGCGGCCGGCACCATGACGGGCCTCGCCATCAAAACTGCAGTGAACGAAGCCTTCACCGAGCAGTCTGGAGCCCGACCTCGCTCCAGGAACATCTCCAAGGTGGCCATCATTGTGACGGACGGGAGACCTCAAGACCAGGTGGAGGAGGTGTCCGCAGCAGCTCGGGCCTCAGGCATCGAGATCTACGCTGTCGGGGTGGACCGTGCTGACATGCGCTCCCTGCAGCTGATGGCCAGCATCCCTCTGGATGACCACGTTTTCTATGTGGAGACCTACGGCGTCATCGAGAAGCTCACCTCCAAGTTCAGGGAGACGCTGTGCGGTAGGACAAAGAGACCTGCGAGACCCTTTTCCCACCATTAACCCTGGTTCTAGTTCCTCAGTAAGGGGCACCTACAGTCTACAGGGGGTTTTGTTGCAGACTGTGAGTCTTTCACTGTGTTATAGGTGAATTATAAACTCTGAAATCATGACGGAAAATACCAGATGCTCTCAATCCCCACATGGACTGCAGATGTCGGCACTAGAATCTGCTTGCATACATTAAACCGATGTAAAGTCTTGGGGCTATGCAGCCCTAAACTTTGAGCTTATTTTTTTAAGAACAAAAAATGTATATGGCGATTTTTAGTCATTTGTTACACAATCAAAGCATCATTATGCAGTTTTAAAGGACTTTTGTTCTACCCAGAACCATTTCTTCTGAGGAAGCCTTTTTTCAAGAAATGGTTCGTCAAGGGTTCTTTGTAAGGATTGTTGAAATCCTTGAAGAACTCTTTTATCAATGGTTCTTTGTAGCAATATGTTGAAGGGTTTTCGGTAGAACCCCCTGGTTGGTTTCTACACAAATCCCTTGGAGTGCATAGGAGTTCTTGGTAGAACCCCCTGGGTAAGCTCTAGACGAAACCATTGTAAAATAAAAAGGTTCTTGGCAGAACCTCTGTGGTGAGTTTTTGTTAGCACCCTTAGAAGGGGGAAAAGGTTCTGGATAGAACCCCAACAAAGGGTTCTGGGTGGAACCATTACACAATAGAGGAGTCCTCTGTAGAACCTCTCATAGAAGGTTCAAGGTATACCCCAGATGGTTCTAGGTATAACCCTGTATGTTGGGTTTTTGGTAGAAATCTCTGAAAGGGTTTGAAGTGGAAAATGTTCTACCAGGAACCAAAAAGGGTTCTCCTATGGGGACAAGTCAAAGAACCCTTGATAGTTCTCGTTAGCCCTTTTTTCCCAGGAGTATGATGATTGCTTTGAATGTATTTATTTTTATTTGAAATGAAATGATTTAAATGTACAGCAGACCCTCACTTTTTCAAAATGGAAATTAAGGAATCCAGATAATCCAATAATGACTGAAATACGTGTGTGTAGACTTTATTCTTTATATGGTTTGGATTGATTAATAACACACTTGTCTACATGCATAAGAAACCCCAAAAGCACTGTGTTGCTGGTGAAATGTGTGAACAAAGCAATAATCTAAAGATGATTTTGTTTGATTTTGTTGCACAAGAATTTAAAAGATTTGAACAAATGAGGTTCTGCTGTAAACTTGTGCATTTTCTCCATGTTTCCGTATTGTCCTTGTCCTGCTGTTACTTATGAACTCATTTGTCCATGTAACTGTCTTTACTGTTGTACTTCAGGGTTCTGTGATTTTACCTGTGTTGTCCAACACACAGTGAACCTAAGCAGTTCGCAAATGACCTTGGCTGAGATGTGGTGAAGGTGTAAGAATGGACCAACTTTTACACCGCAAGTGACATGTGGTCAAGTACAAACTAAGAAGTCGTTTTTATTACGCTTATACAAGCAAAACATGTATCACAAATTGAATATTAGACTATTTATTTTACTTATTTTTGTCGACAGATCCTCCATTAGGAAGAGATTCTGATAATGATCAACTGGTTTAATGGATTTTTGCAGCCTGCAGAGCACTACCTTACCTAACACAAACTACTTTGATATAGTAAACTGTATACTAGCACATGAAACTGTATCCATGCTGCCATCTTGACAGCGCCATCCCTTAATCCCGGCTTATTCTAGGTGTGGACCCCTGTGCCATGGGACATGACTGCGAACACATATGTGTCAACAGCAATGCCTCCTATTACTGCCAGTGCCGAGATGGTTATATCTTGAATACGGACAAGAAAACATGTTCCCTGAAACGTAAGAACCAGCTGTATGGATTCCTGCAGCAAATGTGACACTTTGCTGTGATATTTATGTGATATAAATGCTTTAAAGGCAATATGCAGAAATAATGTTTGGCTTCTAAGCAGGGCTTCACAACATCACAACCAACTGCTGCATAATTCCTGACTATAATTCACTGTTGACTGTAGTATTTGTTGGACAATTATCGGGTAATATTATAGAATTGAATCACTATAATTTGTGGTAAAATGGCAATGGTAGATTAAAACAGCAGAATACTTTGTAAAGTATTTTTGTTAAGTATTTGTCTTAAAGACTGAGTTGCACCAACAGACATTAATTCAATCTAAGATTAGTTCTGATCAGAGTTTAGTAAAACCTGGCTTAAAATGATTAAATCCAGATTTAAATTTAAGCAGACACTAGTTAATTATATATTACCCTAAACAGTAATTAAATAGAGTTTAATCAATATGGAGATGCTTGCTTAATCAAATGTTCAATGAGAAAAACTTATTGGCTAAATTAATGGAGCAATATGGCCAAATAATCTAAGATTTAAAAAAGAAGGTCAACAGCACATGAAGGCAAAAAGAGACTGTTTGGCAGCAACTATCAGACTGTTTTAATAGATGAACTTAGGTGAAAGTGGTTGCTTTGCAATCCATCTAAAAAAGGCAGCCATTTTAAATGTTAAACCTCCTTAATTGTAATACTTGAACACAGTTTCAATTGGAGTTTAAAGTTTTGGTGCAACAGAATTAAAATGACTGTAGGTTTAGAAAACGTTAAAAACTAAACTGAGGTTAAAAGAGGGTTTTAATTTTATCTTTCTCAATTTTTAGCTAGTTTAAAAGTTTGGTGCAGAATAATTTGAATTTAAACCATGCTTTAATCAGGTTAAAAAATCAGTCCTTGTTGGTGCAGCCCAGTCAGTGTGTCTCTGTTTGTTCGAGCCGTAGCAGCCTAGTTGGAAAAAATGAGTGGTGTTCTGTGTACTTTTTCACTCTCTACACGATCTGTTAAACTGATGTGAAATTTGCTTTCTCCCGTTGAAGAGGTGAAGGTGGAGGTGAAGGAGGATCCCTGTAAATGTGAAGCCAGACTGGTTTTCCAGAAGCAGACGCAGGCCGCCATCCAGCAGCTCACAGCCAAGCATATCCTTCCTGTTGTTTCAGATGGAAGACGTTTTATTATAAACAGTCTCTGCAGTATATTTCACTGAGGTGAAGGCTGCTTATTTCTACCTGCTGGCACATAGCTTAAACAGCGTGCCCTGTATATGTTAAAGAGAGCAATATGACCATCATGTCTCACTCTGTTGTTAATTGTGCCTGTAAAAGAGTTTCCTTGACTGTTCTCACTAGCCGATGTGTCTGGGAGAATAGAGCGTCTGGAGAACATGGTGGGCCGTGCTTAAAAGCTGGACACAGTGGTAGGTGCTGACAGCTTGTTCTCTGTGGTGATTTGTAGTAAAAGCCTCCCACCCACCGCACAGTGTGACCTTTTGTTTATTTACTTTCTGCAGAGACAGCTCGCTGCTGTGGACATGTGTTTCCTGCCATCCAACCTCCCAGAACTGCTGTATGGACATCAGCCACACGTCGAGTGAAGCTGCGATTCGTAAAATGACATCCATTAAGTTACGGACCGTTGTGGAGTTGATCTGGGATTTTTACGAACATTGAATGCAATGTTTTGAAACTGCTGTAAAAGCTCCTTACACCTATATGAACATAGTGTGATGTAATAACCAAAGAAAACAAGTATTACTTTCATTGTTTCTCCTGTACTGTGTTATGTGTGTTTGTGTCCTGTTTGTACAAAGTTACATACTGTATATAGTTTTTATGAAAATGTCTAATTGGATTTACTTAGTAACAGATTATAATAGAAAAATGACTTTATGCTCTGAAGCATCCAACCATGAAAATGTTTTCTATATTAAATATTTTTACACATTTTCTTTATTGTATCTCTTTTGCTAAAGTTTAACAAACAAAACTTTTATTGTTACAAGTTGTATTATGTATTATGGATGATAAATGTTAATCTTCAATGTCTTTGAATGTTATGAGATGACATAAGTTTTATAAATGTAACCAAGCAGACAAATTGGTCAATAAAATAAACACAAAGGAAATTGTTGCACATGCTTTTATCATTCTTGACTAGAGGGTAATACTAATAATTTATAATATGTGGGAAATCACACCTTCTAACATAATCCTGACAGACTAAACAGTGAAGTTGATATCAGTGAAATTAAAATTCAAATATAAATAAAATGATAAAATAGATTAAAAACAGTCATGCGATATAATATGTATGCATTTTACCCACTGAATTAATTGTGCAAAGCAATTTGAAGTGAGCATGGGAATGGCGGAGTCCGCCACTAACACTGAAAACACCTATATGGTTCAACCCCAATTCCAAAAAAGCTGTGACGTTGGGTAAAAACAAAATAAAAACAGAATGCAATGATTTGCAAAAACTTTGACCCCATTAATGCAAATGAGCTTTTCTAGGATGCACCTTTAATACCCAGTCATACAATCACCTGTTTCCAATTAGCCTGTTTACCTGTTGAATTTTCCAAATAGGTGTTTATGAACATTCCACACATTTTTCCAGTCTTTTGTTGTTGCTGTACCAACTCAAAAAAGAGTGTTGCAGGCATCAAATTCAGAGTGAGTCTATATTTACAAAAAAAACAATCAGGTTTGTCAGTTTGAGCATCAAATATCTCGTCTTTATACTGTTTTCAGTTCAATACAACTTGAAAGTAATTTGCAAATAATTGCATTCTGTTTTTATTAATGTTTG
Source organism: Lutjanus campechanus (assembly GCA_027495735.1). NCBI lineage: Eukaryota > Metazoa > Chordata > Actinopteri > Lutjaniformes > Lutjanidae > Lutjanus > Lutjanus campechanus. The sequence continues at coordinate 71,638 of JAJHUR010139362.1, forward strand.
ACACAACGTCTAAACTTCTTTGGAACTGGAGATGCACAATGAGTAGCTATTATTTAAAAATGCTAACCATAAATAGTAAAACATGTGACTTAGTTTGATTTAAATCTTGAGGATTGTAACTTTAAAGACTTTTTCTTATGAATACATTACCTAACAATTGTAAACGTGTATTTTCTCGTGCAGAAGAAAACATTATTTTTGACTTATGATGAGCTCCGATCATTGAAGGCAGTTGATGTTATATAATACAGATATTTGCAAGAATTGGCATATCACTTTTGCAAATTGGTTTCTGTGGACACAAAAGAGGCATTATATCAGTTTCTCTTACATAACTGTAGACTTTAATGCCATTTATGTAACGGTGCTGCCAAGGAGAGAATTCTTTAAAATCACTTGGCTTCTGGTACCCCAAGATTTTCAGTGGCTCCGTCTTGGCCACCTGTATGAAAAATTTCCGGGGGCGCCACCGCATATATGTATTTCTGTGTCAATATAGAAATGTAAACATGATGATCGAGCTCTGACATTTCTATTAACAATGTGTTATATTTTACTCTGGCAGTCAAACCGGTCTGATATCTGAGGTCAGGGGACGATCACTTCCTAACCTCTGAGCTTCCTCTAGTCTGAGGAGGAGGGTGCAGGGGGGAAACAACTCCACTCGCTTTCTAAATAGGATTTCAACCTATTTAATATATAGTACACTCAGGGTTCTTCTTGAAAGGCTGAGGTTCTACCCAGAACCATTTGCTTTTGAAGAACCCTTTTTTGAAGAAAGAGTTCTTCAAGGATTGTTGAAATCCTTGAAGAACTCTTCCATCAAGGGTTCTTTGTACGATAATATAAAAAGGTTCTCCGTAGAATCCCCCAGGGGGATACCAGAAAAATCCCTTGGAATATAAAAAAACGTTCTTGGTGGAACCCCTTGAGTGTGTTCTAGATAAAACAACTGGAATATAAAAATGTTCTTGTTCGTGTGTTCTAGATAAAACCCTTGGAAATTAACAAATATTCTCAGTAGAACCCTTTGTGGGAATTGTAGATAAAATCTTTGGAATACAAAAAAATGTTCTTGGTAGAACCCCTGCGTGTGTTCTTGATAAAAATCCTTGAAATATAACAAATATTCTCAGTGGAACCCCTGTGTGTGTTCTAGATAAAACCCTTTGGGTGGGTTGTATATAAAACCCTTAGAATATAATAGGTTCTCAGTAGAACTCCCTGGGGTGGTTCTTGTTAGCATCCTTAGAAGGTAGAAAGATTTTGGATAGAACCCCCTGGGTGGAACCATGTCACCGTAGAAGGGTTCTCTGTAGATCGCCTCATAGGGGCATCTGAGTGAAACTTTTCATAGATGGCACTGGGTGACCCTTTATGTTGGGTTCTAGATAAAACTCTCTTAAAGGGTTCCGAGTGGAACCTTTATAAAAGTTTCTCCTAAGGGGATAAGCCGAAGAACCCTTTATGGTTCTAGCTAAGCGTGTGGGTCTGTCTCCTGATCTGGACTGCTGTACTCATTCCTGGACACACAGTTGTTACACAATGTATCTTTACTTTGACAAAGACTGAGTTGATAAATGAAGCAGCAGGTTAATTATTTTAAAATCTCCTCTACACTGTGCACGATCTGTTTTTTCAGCCTGTTATCACCATCATGTCTCTTTTACACCTTCAGCACTGCCAGGAAAACAACAGACAGGGGTCAGCGTGTTACCTCTGGAATGAGTCGACTTATTTGCCCGAAACATCGCTGACAACAGAGCGTCTCTGTCTGCTCCGTCTGTGTGAGGCTGAGAGTCAACACGCCAACGTTTACCTCCAGTCTGGTTTGGATCCTCTCCCTCTTTCCTTTAAGCAGACAGCTGTTTTATGTTTGTTTGCTGTTTCAGAGGCTTTCATGGTTACCACACACACGGGCGGTCGGAGAGGTGAGCCCACCAGTGTTTCAGAGGAATAAGATGAATGGGACTCACACGCTTCTGAGAAGTGGAAGAGACACATAAAGTTTAGTGCAAACGTTTCCCTGTTCAGAGGGTTTGATATCTTAATGTCTCCAAACAGTTTAACAGTGCTCTGAGTTTTTGAAAGGGTCACAAAGGGAATATTTCAGTTGTTTTTATATATGAACAACTTGAACAACTTCAAGGATTGGTATTTTTACATGTAGATATATCAGGAATCATTTTACCTCTGTTCCTGTTTTTGCCTCATTTGTAGAATACAATATGGTTCTTAGAACCCTCAGAAGGCAAGAGAGTTATAGGTGAAACCCCCATAAAATAAATGTATTTTTAGAACCCCCTGGGTGGGTTTCTAGGTATAACCTTTTATGTCAGGTTCTAGGTAAAACACCCTGAAAAGGTTTCTAGTGAAACCTTTGCAGAAGTTCCTTCCACAAACCAAAGGGACTGGGGGAAAAGCCAAAGAACCCTATATGGTTCTACTTAGCAACTAGTGATCTGAGAAATAGATTGAGGATGTTTGTGGTTTTACAAAAAGGGGAAGACCAGTGAATCTGAAGCTTTAACATTTGTTGTTGTCTTTGATTTCTTGACCAGGGACAGTTGAGAAGACTTACACTTATTTAAACTATGACCAGCAACCAGTTAGCTTAGCTTAGCATAACTGGAAACAGCTAGCCTCTGTCCAAAGGTATAAAATATGCATACACAGGCTGGGTATCATCAAAGTACTACAGATACCGATAGAATACTTCATTTGATACCTTTGTTTCTACTTCATTTGAGAACCATCATGGGAAAAGAAGCAGTCCTGACATAATCCTTCCACATTTTTTGCGTTTTACATGACAGGTGTGTCATATAGCCATACTTTCAAATGTTTTGGTGTCATCCCAGCACACTGAGCTCCATCAAATAAATACACCATGCTCAACTTCACCACACCACAGACTGTATGGGTTGTGGCTGGTATGGTTTGATTGGAGAAGTTTCAATCCTACTTTGTGCCAGGTTGTTCTATGAAGCGTTATCTAATTAACAAGCTATATCTTGTTTCTTTCAAAAGCATAAAAACTCTGTTCTCACACAGATGAACAGCATAATAACGAATTAAATAAACTGAGAAGCTTTGTGTTTTTTTTAAAATTCTAACTATCTGTCACAATGTGCCCCTGTTACGGCCTCCAGGGGCAGGAGGCTGCAACATATAAACGAGGACACCACCCAAAAAGGTAACAGTTTACCCACAAGCTTTACTGTTTAAACCCAAAGTACTGAACAAAAACATAAACAAAAGTGAAACAAAAGGGGACTGGAGACCCCGGCCAAAAAGAACAAAAGGAGGGAAGACACTGGGCCAACCACACAGTGGGCCGTCACTCCCAGTGTCTCCCCCTAAACTACCTAAAACACTAAACCCAAAGTTAAAAAAAAACAGACAAATAACTAAACTACCAGCAATCTCCAGCCCAAACTAACACAACAAACTAAAACAACAAAACCCTGGCACCTAAACGTGCATGAAGGGAAAAACCTGCTTGGGGAGGGAAAAAAGGATGAAGATGAAAGATTCTCATCACCACCTGTGCTGCTGTCCATGTGCCTCCCTGTCTCTACACTCTCCTCTGATCACCTCCTCCTCTCTCTACCTGAGTGCACTCAGGTGCACAGGCTGAGGGAGGAGGGAGACAAGGCTGAGAGAGAGAGAGGAGAGAGAGAGAGAGAGAGAGAGAGAGAGAGAGAGAGAGAGAGAGAGAACAGGCTGCTGCACAGAACAGCCCCATTAAAATAACAAAATAATAAAAAACTGAAAAAGTAAGACAACAGGAGTTCAACATTCAACTGTGTCTCAACTGTGTCTGGTAAAGCAGATAAAATCACTGGTCCAAATAAATACTTTGAATAATTGTATTTAAAATATTCAATTGATTTTTAATGAACTGTTTGTAGTTTGTTTCACTTGTAAACAACTAAAAAATACATTGTTAAGAAAAAGGTTTTTCTTGTGAGAAAATGACAAAAACAGACTTAAATGTTTTAAATATTCTTTTAAAATATTAATATCAAGCATCATGATCCATTCTTCACCTTGGAAATAATATATAAATCTCCAACTACATCCGCTGAAGAAAATGTGGTTGAAAGCTCTGGAAAAAAGCTGGTAAGAGCACCTTGAGGGTTGTTTTGTTAACGCTGATTTATGAGCATCTGTATCACTGTTTTGTTTTTTGTTTTTCCTGCAATCTGGGTGAACCAAACTGAAACAGATCATTTGGTTTCTGTTTAAACCGAAAAAGCAGTGAGACATTTTGACAGCAGTGAGAGGTGAACTGTTGTATGTGCAGTGTGGAGGTGCTGTGGGTGTGTCAGTGAAGACGACCCCCTGGATGAACGTGTGTGATGGATGTTTGTCCTCGTTCTGCCAGACCAAAGTGAACTTTGAAACTTCGTGTTAAGTCTCTCAGCAAACAGTAACTTTTAGGGTGCAAGAAGCAGCGCCTGCTCCCCAGCCTGCAGAACATAAAACTATTTGCTTCGGGTGTACAAGATGTCAAAATAACCTTTTTACGATTTTTCAAAACTTCAAGGAGTTTTACTGTGAGTGGCCTCAGATAAACAAGTGCTTTTTCATGCATTAGAATGTGACAAAATGACCTGGTTGCTCTGTGTGGGTCATTAGAGATCAGATTTGAGTGTTGTTATTTAATGAATTTTAAGATGTGTATTTCTTCAACTTTCTTCAACACTTGTTTTTTTTTTTAATTTTTAAAAATGACCAACGCGTCAAAATGACCGTTAAAAAATGAGCAACGCGTATCAACCTGCATAGGTGAAGACCTATGCAGGTTGATACGCGTTGGTCATTTTTTAAAACTCTTTTTAAATTCATTTTGCCATGTAAAATAAAGGCATTTTAACTTCACAGACTTTACAGTGTGCCTTGGTGTGTTTTTGAAGGAGCCTTGCATTTTTTCATTTTTTACTGAGACTTTACTGAGCCCTTCACCTGAGGAATAAGTGCAAAATACCTGATTTTTTATAACCTTTTTTTTCACTGCCAGTAACACTTTTTTGACTCGGTGCAACACTCAACAATTTTTCTTCTTTTAGAAATTAATTGAGTCATCCCTGGTTTGGAGCTAATAACAGGCAGCCATCATGGATTTGAAGGTCAAAAATAGGTCAAATCATAACATCAATAAGATAGTAAAGATAATTTCCATTTCCGATTTGGGGCTCTCACAAATTTATCCTGCTTTTCACAAGGGGCATGAGAACTAAATTTGTTTTTGACCTTCACAGATGATCATTTCACTAAGAAACAAACCTCCATTTTCCACAGTCACAGAACGACTGGAGATGAGCCAACTAGCTTGATCTTTAAAAAAAGACATTTATTAGGCACTGAACTATGAATATGGAAACACACAGGGCTACAGACGCCGTGTTGTATTCCAGGAGGACAAAGTCATGACCTACTCTGCCTCTGACTGGCTAGTATTTGTTGCCTTTGTTGGTTGAGTTAGTTAGGTTTAGTCTTGAACGGTGATTGGTTCTGGGTCAGAATATCAGGATAAGAGAATCAGAGGCAGAGTAGGGTGGCTCATGACTTTGCTCTCCTGGGAAAAAATTGGTACCTGTAGCCCTATGTGAAATAGTCACAGTTCAGTTATTAATAAATGTGATTTTTTTAAAAGATAAAACTGCAAATTTTATAGTAGCCTTTTACTGTGACCAGCCAAAGGAACACCTGTGGTATAATTGTGCTGTTTAACCAGCATCTCTGTGACACACCTGTCTGGTGGATGGATTATCTTGACAAAGAAGTGCTCACACACAAATTTTAACAAATTTCTGAACAAAATTTGAGATACTTAGGACTTAGATATTTTTTTACTTCAACTCATGAAAAATGGGAGGAAGATAAAAGTGTTATATTTATATTTTTTGTTAAATTTACTTTGCGGTTCCCTGGATGTTTGGGGATGCAGGAACTCCTTGATTCATGTGATGTAATGATGACCAACTGCTTTCCACAGCTGCATTTCCTCAGCAGTGTCAACAGCCATTGGAGTACATCTTCCACTGGGTCAAACTGTTCTCTGTTTGATCTGTTTTTCCCCAACTCATTCACAGAGTCTGGAGATAAATGAGCCGCAGAAGGGAAGTGCACACCCGGTCAGTGACCTATACTTCCTTAAGGTGTCATTTTTCACCAGGATAGTTGACTTCTTCACCTGGGAGATGGTCTGAGAATTTCTCACCAGTTTGCTTATGGGCTGGTTCCTTGTTGTGTATTTACTGCAACGAGTTTCCACATTGTCCGGAGACTGGTCCCAGATGTTTGAGCCTGAGGGTCACATTCTTTTCTTTAAAATTAAAACAAACCTCATTGCTACATTACTGGGATAATATAATTCTACATACTAAACTACTAACTAGAATTTATGTTAATATATCATGCTTTATGTTTTAAACTTGTTTTAATTTCACCTACAGTACTTGCATTGATGACTGGACTTTACTTCCTTGTTTTAACGAGATCTGAGTGAAGTCTGCCACCTGCTGTTACAAAAAAAGAAACCCTACTGATTTTTAACACCAAAGCTGTTACACACTTGTGGATTTCAACCACCATGTTATTTTTGCATTATTTAACAGGAAATAATATTGTGGAACAGGAGGATCATCATTTATCCACATATTTACTTGCAGGATCAAACAAATTTTCATCCAATAAGAAAACTCACCATCTTAAATTAAAATGAAAATACTGTAGAGTTTTATGAATCTAAGAGGAAATGTTTGGTGCTAAAAATGCTCACTTTGCAGAGAAAAGTTAATATATACATTGTATATTCAACGTATAGTGCTGCAGACTTCTCTGAATCCAAGCTCCTTTGAGATGGACTCAGTCCCAAAAGCTGCTATATCACAGTTGTAAACATGCCCCTGTCCCAACTTTTTTGGAACGTGTTGCTGGCATCATATTCAGAATTATAATTGTATATTTATAAAAACAATAAGGCTAATCGATCTGAAGATTAAGTATCTTGTGTCTGTACTGTATTCAATTCAAAAAGTATTTGTAAATCATCGCATTCTAATTTTATTTATGTTTTACACAACCTCACAAATTTTATGGAATTGGGGCTGTACTTGATTATGTTGAAAATGCTTTGTAGTCAACTCTTTCACACATTTTTTTTATCCTCATTTATGAAAGACCTTACAAGATTTGAGTTTCAAAGGATATTCTTCACCTCAGAAACAGCAATTGACAAAACAACTGAAGATGTGTTTAGGACCCAGAACAGCTACTTTGGAGCCAACATTGGTAAAAGATCTTAAAACTGCCAGGAAGAAAAAAAAATCCATTTTCCATTTCCATGACAACATCTGCTGATGAGCATCATGCTAACTCCAGAAAAAGCTAGCAGTGGCTGTTTGAGTTTGGTGTGAGATTTTCTTCAGCATATGTGACGTACACAGTCATGATGATATAAATGTTCTGAAACGTTTATTGAAGTCAAATGTTTTTTTCCACTAGGATAAAATCATAGTACAAGTAAAGTAATGGGGGGAGGGAGGAGGTGTTGATAAGCATGCAACTACTTATGTTCACAAGACTAGCTGTTTGCTCCAGATGTGAGGAAGAAGCAGAGAAAAAAATGATCCATCATCATCACTGCCCTCTGCTGTCTCAGTCTCAGCTGGAAAACTATTCACTAGCTTTGCTAACACGTCAGGGCAGCAGAGGGTGATGGGGGTCGGGTGGTGAACTGAATCACAGCAAAGCTAAATAAATAACAGACATAAAAGTGTTACAGACTCCATTCAAGACTGAGCTGGAATAGTCTAGATCTTAATAATTAGGGAGGCGAAATAACACAATTCAACAATAAGACCTATAATAAGTGGATTGTCATAATAGTTTTTTTTTTTTTTTACACTTCATATATCAATCTATAGATAGGATGGTGCTGGATTGATGATAGCATTTCAAGCAATTTAATTTTCACATGTATCCCTTTTACTAAGACATAAAAAAGGCCGGGGGGAGGGGGGGCTGGTAGCTTCTGTCGCTTTTCAAACATCACATTCATTCATTCACTCAGATTTCACCATTTCCCACCTTTCTTTCTTTTCTCACACCTCCAGGATGCTTTATAGAAACACAGGTAGGGAAGGGTGCAACAAAACATTTTCAGTGGCCTTACACATACACAGTAGGTCAGAGAGGAGGGTTAAGGACATGATGGTGTTCAGAAAGGGTTGGTGAGGGATGGTAGGAATGCATATAATGGTATGTGTGTGCATGTGTATGTGTGTTTTGGCAACAGGGCTGGTGCTTAAGCTGGCATGTAAGGGGGAGGTGGCTCCTTCTCTGGCATCTTCATCGCCATCTCATAAGTGGGCAGGATGTACTAAAGAAGAAAGAGACAAATAGATAGAGGCTGTTTAGAAGAAAAAAAAAGACACGCACCTACGAGCCACACAATATAAAACAGTGATGTTTGTGAGCAGATGCTTAAGAACATGCATGATTATTGAACATCATTATTGATTCATTTTCTGATAGTTTAGTCTGTAAAATGTCAGAAAACAGTAAAAAATGACAATCTTAATTTCCCAGGGCTCAAACTCAGATTTTTAAATAGTGTGTCTTGTCCAACGAACAGTCCAAAACCCTAAGATTAGTGCGATGATACTGATACTTTATACACCAAACAATCAATCAATTGCTAAAATAACAGTATCATTATCGATTAATCGATAATGGGTGTCTTCGATACTTTCACAACAGGACTTTGTTTAGTGTAAACATTGGTAAAGTGTCTCTTCACCAGGAAACAGAACCTTACGGGAGTGAGAAACATTTAAACCTTGTTTAAGGTTTAAAGAATATTTTTTGGTGATATCTGTTAAAACTGGAGATATTGAACCTTAGATTGTGCATTACAATTCTTTGCAAATTTAGCTGCAATTAATGTCTTTTTTTTCCTGGTATGAAAAACGCATTTGAGCAGATACTTGATGCAATAATTACTGTCTTGTGTCAGACTGTCAGTGTGTGGACCAGCTGCCACCTGCTGGCTTAACTTCAGTATTACATTTTACTGCATCTGACAAAGAGTGCCACGTATGTTTTTGTGACAGCAGACACTCGGGAACAGTAACTCAGGAAGCTTTCATACCTGGGGAGGGGTCTCAAAGGCAGGGTAGACGGCAATCTCTGGCATGTTCCTGTTGTTGATGTACTTGTAACAGTTCCAAACACAGTTGATCAAGTAAGCCTGGAAGGCAAAGACAAAACATTTGAACTGGACTCCCCCCTTTAATGAACCCACAGAGAAAAAAGTAATAAACATTTTCTTGTCTCACAATATTAGATTTATTTTTATTTTTAGTTTGCTTTAGAGGGATATAAATCAGATGAACAAACACACTGAATAAACCAGGTTTAACTGCGAGTCAATAACCAATAAGTTCACCTTGAGGATGATGAGGAAGGCAAAGAAGACCAGCACAAAGAGCAGCAGGCAGCTGGAGTCCAGAGAGAGGAGGTTGTCCTTGTATGGGAAATCCGGCTGAGGAAGAAAAGAACAGATAATGTCAGATAATCAATAAAACCTTTTTAAACTAATTCAACTCACATCACCATCAACACTACCGAGACTAATGGGGAAAAAACTCAACTATATCGATCTCCATGGGGCCTTGGGGCTACCGCAGCAGCAGAATGCTCAAAGTGAGACTTTTTCAGTATTTATTTAACATATATTAGATCAGGTAAGTTTTGAGTACAGTATGTAAAGAGACTCTGACTTGAGCAGAATAGTCAGAAGCTCATTTGATTTTTCACAATTTCTTTCCTCTTCCTTCTACAAACGTGGAATGATATTTGAAAATGCCAACAGTGTCATCTTGTAGGGTGAAACAAACTGATATAATATAAACATTAAAATCAAAATAACTTTGCTCCTTTACATAAACCTTGGTGTGTTTGGTAAAAATGAAAACAACGAGGTTTATAACACAGGGTTTCTGCAGGTTATGTCTTTTAAGACCCTTTTAAGACCGTCATGAATGGAATTTAAGACCAAACAAACAAACTTATAAGCCATGTCTCCCAGCTCTAGCTACTGTCTGTCAAGTCCACTAGCAGGATGTTTTCCAATAAGTTCTGACTAGGTTGCACATTAGTGGTTATTGGTTCCATTGTTATTCTTATAGCATTATAAAGAAAAACATTTAAAAGCGAGACCAAACAATGCAACTTTAAAGTGATACTCCACTCTGCGAGAATAAGCCATTTTGTATGTATGTATGAGCCACGACATTAAAAATTAACCGCAAAAGACACCATTTACGCCATGTTTTTAGCAGAAATATCAGCTGTTGCATGTAGCCGGTAAGATGTAAACATGGCGTCGATCTCGCAAGACTTCGCATATATATCGTAATGGACGCACGTGCGGAAGTCTCGCGAGATCGACGCCATGTTTACATCCTACGGCTACATGCAACAGCTGATATTTCTGCTAAAAACATGGTGAAAATGGTGTCTTTTGCGGTTAATTTTTAATGTCGCGGCTTGCAGACACTTTGATTACACCACACAAGCAGGACGGAGACATTTTGTGCTTGTTTTTTGTGCTAGTTTTAACGTTTTATCCGTGGTCACCATTCACTGCCATTGTACTGGATGAGGCTGCTACACTGTTACTCCTAAAACTCCAGGATTGTTTGGTGAACTGAAGATCTTCACTTATCATCACATCGGCATAGTGGTGAGTACATACTGAGTGGCTTAATCTCACAGAGTGGAGTAACGCTTTAAGACCTATCAAAATCACTTTTAAGACATTTTAAGGCCTGAAATTCAGAATATTGCAATTTGGACTTTATAAGACCTTTGGACACCCTGTAAAATCTGTATTCTGTATATACATGGCAGCAGTAGTGTGATTGATTCATAATGTCAACAGGTGGGACTGGTGGCACTGACCAGTTGGTCCAGATAGTCCTTGATCCTTGGAAGGTAGGTGAGAGAGCTGATGGCCACCAGGCAGCTCAGTGCAAAGTCAAACAACTGGTAGCAGAAAAATGGGATGAGCCAGCCATCACGATGCTGAGGGAAACAAGTGATAAAGTCATGTTATGAACAAACTCATCAACTGGGCCTATTTGAGGCCTTCGTGTACAAGGACCACGTTGCCTTTGTTTTCAACCTCATCTCCACACACTTTTCTTGGATTAACAGATTGAAAACATTTTTCCTGCTGTTCAGGCTGTGACTGTAACCTTAGATGTAGTTTGAGGTAAATGAAAAGAGCTGGCCTACAGAGACAGGGAGTGCTGACATTGTAATTGTGTACACTAGCATGTCTCGCTGTAACAAATACACAGAGAGGGTTGAAAACCAGCAAAGTGGTCCTTTAACTGGGTCACTTCACAAGAATCTCTACAGGCATACTGGGTGTTTCTTCCACAGACATATATACATAGACGCCGCATTGGCCTTTGGATTGTACGTCAGAGACTGGCCTGTCAACAAATACATGTAAACAGTAGCTCCGTTTTTTCTAAATAAAAAGCACTACAGTGTTTAAATTTCTCATTTAAACAAGCCTTGTTATCCTCAAGGGTTTATGGTCAATCTGAAGTAAGAAAAAAGTTTTTTTTCCCCAACAAACTCCACATAAACCGTAAACCCTTGAATATAAAAGCAACTCATTAAAATGAGTTATGAAATGTAGACGTCATAGTGCTTTTCATCCAGAAAAGAAGCAACTCTACTTGTATTTGTTTACAGGACAGTCTTGCTCTGTCCAATATGACAGCAATGTTGACATATGATCCCAAAACCAATGCAGCATCTACATATATATGTCTGTGGGTTTTTTTTCTACCAAAGGCACAGTATATTCCAGCCTTGACAAAATCTATTTTACTCTCCTCCAACATTATGTTGCAAAGTACTAATTATCTTTGGTATATTATGATGATGGTTCAAACATTTAGGGTATTTCATTGGGACACTACAGTGCTAACAGCAGCTCTGTACCACCACATTGCTTTGGTAAAAGGGTATTTACTACAGGTGTCTGGGAGTTTCTGTTTGCACAGCTAAAGCATTACTCTTTCACAAACTGTGTGCCCTAGGGCTGTGACAAAGCAATATATTCTTGCAGGATTGCAGTCCATGGAGACTGCCTGAGCTGCCATTAAATTTTGTTTGACTTTATTGAAGCATGTTGTCTAAGCATAGTGTGGCTCCTTTAAGGAAAAGGGAAGTATGTAATGTGTGTGCAGTGTGCAAGTGAGTGAAAACGAGTGGCAGACTGAGAGTGACGGTCATGCCCATAGAAGAGCAGTAACTTGTCTGTCTGGCAGTAAATGTACAGTTCAGGTGACAGTGTGTCAGTTTATTAAACGTGGCAGTTTCTAAAGACCAAGAAAAGTCTTGATGGTTGTTTCCCCAACTGCTGGAAAAGTGAAGATTAGCCCCTAAGTAAGCAGAGCAGGAAAGGCTCATGCAAATGCTTGCATTGTACCTTTACATCTGCTCCGGTGCGACTGTAAATAAGCTTTGAACTGCAGTGTCTTTTTGAAGATGTGATAAAAGAAATCCATAATTATAAAGCCAACATCAAATGTCTTCTGTAGTTATTTATCCATTTTTCCAAGTTAAAAATAGTCGTTGTTGCTAGGATGTTGTTAGCTACCCACTGGCAATCCCAAAATGCTTTGGGCTGAATCTGTTGACCAATCAGACGTTATGTTCCTGACTTGTATGTGACAGCGCTGAGTATAAATAGATTCAAGTGCTGATCTTAACATGAGATTCAAAATAAAATCAGCGGTGATGACGGTAACAAGCTCAACCACACAGCAGACATCACATGACAGCAGTATTGCAGTAATGCAGTTCTTGTCACAGCCCTAGTGTAATGTAGTATGTCATACTTTAACTGTGCAGTCATCCCAACTAGCAGCTTACTGCAGGCCCACGTCAAAAGGCTACCAAACCTGTCAGTCTTGATGCCATCAGGCAGCCTGTGAGGTAAAGACGACAGGCAGTGAAAACACAGGATTGTGTGCTACACTCCCACTGTGCTGGGACTCTTTTGAACATCCAGCTAAAATGTAGTGGGGTTAGAAAAAAAAAAAAAACAGGGCAGGGAGGGTGCTTTGGTATTTCCTCTTACGTCTTGCTTACCTCTTAACTCTGGTGCTATTAATATAGAACTTGAAAGGGATGCTTTTTAAATTCATGAACATTCTGGGATTACATATTTGCATAAGAAACCATGACAGAGCTTCAAATAAAATGTATGCTGTCAAATGAGAATTTAAAAAGGCACCATATCCACTGTGCAGACTTACAGTAATGGCTCCATACACCATCATGGCACTGATGGTGAGCATCAGCAGAGAGATGGCAAATCCAACACAGGCATTCTCTGTATAAGAGAAAGTGAGAATAAATAAATTGACCAAAAATGGGGACAGATTTGTAACAAGTTTAGTTCAGCTCTAGCCTGGATGTAAACATCTGTGAGTGTGGATGAATGTATATTTGCCTGCTCTCTTTGAAGCAGCAGTGATTTGCATACAGTATCTCCAGGGCTTGTCTCTTTCCAGCTAACTCCATTTTAAAAGGCCAGCTCTGGGGAGCATTAAGCCTCTCCCTCTCGGCTGTGCAGAGTGGGTAAAGACACAATGAAACTCAGTCTGGGATAATTAAAAGGCCTGCCTTTCATATCCTCTTTTCCCTCACTCACTCAGTCTCTCGGTTCCTCAAACTGTTCTGCCTGTTGCACTGGTGAGATGACACTTGTGAGAAAGAGCTACTGCAGCAATGCGGCCCAGAGACATTTCGCTGTTATTCAGGAGCTCAAGCAGAACAACTTGAACATCAATGAATGAAACAGTCAGAGGACTGTCTGGGATCATTTTTAGGTTATTTAAAACAAAATCTGAATAGGCTTAAAGGAGAAATCAAATATATTTCCTGTAATAAATTCTAAAATTACCATGTTGTGTCATCAGAAATTAGGGAACCAAGTTCATATAATTGCTACTTTGACAACAACACTATAGCTGTGGTGTCCTCTAAAGTTTCCATTCCAGGCTGCAATGACCGCTTTTGTTTGCCTGTTTCATGTTAATCTGAGTTTAAATTAATGCTGAATGTTTCCTGAATGAGTTAGTGTCTGTTTATGAGCCACATGAAATCAGTAATAATCTTTTAGAAGGCGCAGATGTTCATAATATTTAAATTGAGCAATATGTTAGTGGAGTCTGTCAGGCAGAAGGCAGGCAGTCACTAAAGTCGAACTCCTGAGTGTGAATTTTCAGATCAGCGTGTTTTTGTTTTCCGGATAACATCTTTATGTTGACAGAGCACTGATAGTTATAAACCGCTGATCAACTTACAGTGTAGGATGTATGGATCTTTATCGGGTCTGAACCGTTCTATTTTTTGGATTCATGTCATGTTTTTCCTGTATTATTTAGTTAAAGGTTTATAATTGGATAGGGTCATGTGTGTCAAAAATAAAAAGCTATTTAAGAGAGCCTTCATTCAATCCCCCTTTTTTAAATCAATCACAGTTTTCTTAAGCCAAATGTCACCTCTGCAAATCACAGTTTTGTGTGAATCAACAGTCAAAAACTCTTGTGCGATTCAACAGTCAGAAACATATTCTGTTTACTACTACATACGACAAAGGAGAGCAGAAAATTAGAGATTTACCAGACAGTTGGGTTTCAGATGTTCAGGTTGCTCCACCCTGCAGTGAGGATGGAGAGGCCTGAATGTAGCATACAGGGAGGTATGTTAGGGAAATCTATTTTGTTGTGAGGGGGAAGCCAAACTTCATGAGTCTGCCTCCTACTTTTCATGACCCTCTTCATGACTATCCTAGAACAAGACATAGTTTGTTGATGTCATGAAGTAGCGTGGGACCATGAGAGCTGTTGTCTTCATTATTTAACAGCCACCATTGCCAGTAAACAGTGTTTGATGACTGTTAGTTATGTTCACTGACGTCCATCCTCACTTTCTGATGTTTCCTGTGTTTTCTTGGAAGTTGCAGCATCAGGCCGCAAAATAAGACACACTTTTACCTTGCGTAAAATGCAGGATTTCACTGAGTTTGCATGTGGTTGAAAACATTTAGGATAATATAAGTACACAACTCAACAAAATATGTAAGATAGATCATTTTTAGACATTTACTGTGGAAATGTTACATATTAAATAATTTTAAACATGGCCTAAAATGTGGAATAAAATGAATACAGGCTGGTGAAGTCTCACTAATATGTTAACATCGCCTCTGCGGGCTGTGGACAACCTCCACCGCCCTCCTGTGTGCTGGCATGAGCCTGCTGTGGGAAGGTCAACCCACCACAGTTGTCTCCCCTCCTCTCCCACTGAGTCACAGTTTCAGAAAAACGAAGAGGCCTTCACCAAGCCAACAAAACAACAAAACAACCGCCTGCTAGAAAGAAAAGGCACTTTGATGGTCCTGCCAGCCCTGCCCTGGCACACATAAATACAAACACAGAGGACCAAAGGAAAAGGAGCAACACCAGTGCCACGATACCAATAACAACATTTTCAGACAACATGTACACAACACAGCAGTGCTCTGCTGTCCTCATGAGTTGTTTTGTTTTGCAGTCAGTGGGGAGTTGTGCTCCCTGTGGAAAATGAATCACATGTTCAACCTCAGCATAACAGCAGCTCATGGGATCGTGAAAAAAGCAAGTTTACTAAATACAACACAGAGAATATTTATTCAGTGATGTTTCAGAGGGCAAACTACCTTCATTTTGACAAAGTGAAATTAAAGGCCCACCATGATAGAATATGTTTGATGCAAGGGTGGGTAATAAGGCCTTACAAGTAACACATAGGAGTTATATATATATATATATATATAAAAGAAAAAAACAAGAACTCATACTTTCTTGTTCCTTTTTTTGAACTGTACTTCTGCTCCTTACTTGAGAACATTTATGAGCCAGTAATCTACTTTTTACTTCACTACATTTGCCATTAATACCTTCATTACATCTACTGTGATCTAAATGTAGAGTTTGAGTGTGAGGGGGAGAGCGTGCAAGGAGCACTTCTACAAGTTGCTGCTGCCTGGAAGAAAAATAATCACTGCCTGTCTTTTGACCACGATGTGATTATGACCGAGCAAAACCAAAAACAAGCAGCAGATTCCAGTGACAATCCCTAGCCACAATTTTTATACCAAAGTCTAAAAAAATACAACAGTTACATGCTGTGTCTCTCTAAAACCACAGAGATCTCCACTTTTAAAAACTCCTCTTCTAATCTCCCCAGCACATTTAAGTAAGTTGCACATACTGTAGGTAAAAAAGTCGTTTTCTAGCTAACATTAGCTATGTTAATATTTCACATGTAACATTAATGTTTGATTCTACTCACATGAACTTCTCTTGTAGCTAGTGGTCTGTTTTTCTGTTTGACTTTTAAATTGATTGTTGAGATTGTTTAACATTAAATTTACTTTCATAACTGCAGAACATTCAAATAAATATTACAATGGAAAGTAGCTTGTACTGAGAGTAATTTATTAACTACTTTTTTATTTTTACTTGACTAGGTTTCTCAAAAGGTAATTTTCAGTTTTGCTTGAGTCATTTTTATGGGAGTAACTGCACTTTTACTGGAGTATAGGTTTTTAGTACTCTACCCACCACTGGTTTGATGTGTACAGGTTCGATAAACTCATTAAAATTCCTGTTTGTTTCAATAATATGGTTTGTTAGCCCTTACAGTAACTCTTATATAGATTTGACAGCTTACCAGACATCCTGTCTGAGGCGAAGTAATGGTCGATGACTTCATACTGCAAGTCAATAGTGGGTACGTTCTC
Organism: Lutjanus campechanus; assembly: GCA_027495735.1. Taxonomy (NCBI): domain Eukaryota; kingdom Metazoa; phylum Chordata; class Actinopteri; order Lutjaniformes; family Lutjanidae; genus Lutjanus; species Lutjanus campechanus. The sequence continues at coordinate 88,532 of JAJHUR010139362.1, forward strand.
TGGATGGGTCACAGCTACAGTCAGCAGGATGCCCATCAACAGGTTGACTACCTGAGGAGAGGAAGGAGGAAAAGAAAATAAGGTTTTTAGGAAGGACTCTAGCAATGTTGTAGCACATTACTTACAAAGTATGTATCATTTACATAATTAACAATATCTTCCAAATACATTTTTAAAAGTGCTTCAGACCAAGTTCTTCCCTTACAGACAGCCATTGGTTTCAGTTCATGTCAGTTTTGTAGGGAAAATCAAATTGCTTAGTCATGGATGAGGTGGGGAAGATTAAAATGAACAATTTATCACCCTTTTTTGTCAAGGTCATCATCATGTGGGAATGCATTAGTGAAGAGTAACCATGAAAGAACTGAAGGACACTCCAGCTTTCAGGCATTAATATTCAGCCTCAGAGAGATTGCGTTCACAAGATAGTGTGTTGTTGAAAAATAAATTCCACAAGGCAAACAAGCAATTGTAAAGTGAACACAAAATCACATATGCTGGCATGAACTGACGCTGCTGATTATCTGAAGGGAAGGAAAATTAAACTTATTATATGCCATGAAAAAAAATAGTTGGCAATGTATGAATTTGATGTTAATGATCAGTGAGACTACACTTTCATTGAAAAACTACCTTTTAAGAGGTGGAACTGAACAAACTGGACCAAGAATACGCTCCATGAAACAAAATGTTATTGTCAGGTTTTTCACCAAAGTCAACATCTTATCTAACATTCAACCAACTCACAAGAGCACAAAACTAAAACTTCTGCAAAAAAATGTCGGACATGTAAGACAGTTTTAAGTGCAGGAAAGTCTTATGTAGGGGGTAGACTACTAGTGTTGAACTAGTTATATGTTCTGACAATTTCAAGGAGGAGACAGTTGGGAAAGCACAAGATAAAATTTTCTGGTGTGCTTCAATCCTGATAATTTAGCTGAAAAGAATATTATAATATTGCAAATACACTTGGTAAAACTAGGTATAAACATGTAGCACCTGTTTACCCCAACCAGTACAGGCAGACTAGGCCTATGGCGAAACAACCTCACCTGCTGACCACCAGGTACCATAATAATTGAAACTTAACCAGTTTTCTGTTTCTAATTGTGTTCTCCAGGTCAAAATTTCCAGAAGTTCTTGCTCTCCACAAAATCTTAGTGACAGGTGCATAGTATCAAAAACAAGTAATCCTGCAAAATCCCACTGTACATCACTTTATTTACAATGTTTCAGTCCTCAGACCTTCATCAGGCAAGTTGGTATTAACTTGGCTAAAGCACTGTTATGATCCGACACGTTGTAAATAAAGTGAGTAAAAAAGTGATGCATGCTGTAGGGCTATGTGTCATTTTAAAAATGACCAGTACAAACACCAGTACCCTTGAAGTGCTACCAGTATCAGAGTCTGTCCCTTTTTTCTACTTCATCTGATATCCATTATGTGCTGCGCTCGACTTCACCACACCACATAATGTTTGGGTTGTAGTTGCTGTGCTAGTGGGCCAATCATCACCATTACAGTAAACTAAAGAATACTTGCAATGACTGACTGTGAGAAAAACCATAGTCTTTTTTTCTACATGCTGGAACAAAAAGGATCAAATGAAGTTTGTTGAAGTACTGGGTTATTTCAGTTGATACCTTAAAGGTATCGATACCAAGCCCTAGTGTGCTGGATTCTTTGCTTGTTCCCATACACTTATGTTTTGTTTTTCTTTTCTATGCAACAGTCTTCACACTAGATACAAAATTGATTTATTTATCATTATACAATACAGGGTTGTAATGTGAGATTAAGATGTACTTCCCTTTTTTTAAACTACTCATAAAAACGATTTAAAATTATAAACATACAAAAATAATAATAAAAACAAACTACAACTACTCAACAAGGATTTAAGGCATAATATTTACATGTCATTAGTGCAAAAGATGATTAATTGTAACTGTTCATTTTTGGCTTCAAACCAAATTAACAAACACAAATTAAAAGAATGACTATTCACTCGAATGAAAAATGTAAAAAGTGATTTCCCTAAGAAACACTCCATGAAATCCCACAATCTGTATTTACATAGGAACTTTTTAGATTATATTTTTGTATTTGAGGCTCTTTACATAATTTAAAAAGCAAACAAGAGATTTGGCACAGAGAAAAAGTTCTCCTGTTTATAGCTTTTCACTTTTGGCTGACACTGTGCAACAAATTATCAACTTGTTCCTAACTGCAAAACTATGTCTAGTTGTATCAGATTTTTCATGGCCATTGTAAGCAGCTTTGAGAATGACACCCAAATAACGAACATCTAGGAGTAGGAATGCACATTCATCTAAGTACTAACTGTAAAGAGAATTTAAGACAGCTTATAAGTATACACACCAGAACGGACAATAATCATGAATCTCTAGTAGCTAGAAAGGGTTTAACCAATAACAATAGTGATATGTTCAGATTCTACTGTTGCAATTCAAAGTATAAAATCAAGACAAACGGTTCATGTTATTACTTCATTTAAATCTAAATGATCTATTTGAGTCTACAGCAACAAGGAATAGATAGTTATGTCTGTTGGATCCCAGAAAATGCAGAAATAGAGGAAAATGAGATTGCCAAAAGTGCATTAAGCAGGTTTTAGAGCGCTATATCACTGTGAAAACAGTGCTTTCGTGGAAATAGAGGAACATGTTTCACGTGTTTTATGCGTCAGATATTGCCCAGCTGGCAAAAACTCCGAGGATTTAGAAATGCAACCGAAACCAGGAACATCTGCCGTGTGATGTGGTGAAAGCGAAGCGGATTAGTTCAACTGTGAGCTGGATGAGAGATGACGAAATGTGCAAAGGGCAACGATAGCTAACGGTAGCAAACAGTTAGCTACTTGAGTGTCTATGAAGCACAATTCCTTGACTTCAACTAAGTACAACTATGTTATATTACAAATAATCTTATATAACAGAACTGAGATTTAAACCAGACTCCTTTTTATTAGCAAATTATATTACTGCGAATTCCTTCACAGTCAAGCTTGTTTTGCTTTCACAACCGTTGCGTTAGCAAGTCAGCGGAATGTCAGCTAGCTTGTGCTAATGTGCCATACATACGTCAAAATGTTACACATTTTAAAGCTTTAGGAAATACACAGGGGCTTGTACCTTGTAAACTCATGTTACCTCTGGTCCTTTTTAATTGTTTTTCTAACTGCACTTTCAAGGTTGGGCGTATTGTAAGGACAGAAACGCCAAACCATTAGTCAATCCTCAAATGATAGCAAGGTATTGCTAACGCAGTGTTCTGACGTTAACTCCCAGAAGGGAACCACGAATGCGCGAAAGATCTCGCGAGCCTAATCATTTTAATCCAAACCATGATCTTTCCTTAACCCTAATCAGCTGTTTTAGCTCGGGCACCTAACTGGATTATAAACATCGTGTTACCGTATCATAAAACATAATTTATTTGTACATATTTTCCAACAACGCGTACAAATCTCGCGAGAGTTTCGCAAATCTTGGGTTCCCTTCTACACAGGACCCCGTCTCTGACGTTAACTCGGCGTGTAACGGCTGTTTTAAAATAGCCCAAACACCAAGCTAATATTAGGGATAGCCCACAACATTCATAATCACTACATTCTCGGAAGTCGTTAACACTGTCTGGTTGACATTAATCATGTAACTACTTAAGCGAACTTAGCACACTGGATAAGCAGAGATAGCTAACATGAGCTTGCTAACACCCATCAACCATTTTACGTACCATGTACCATGTCCCCAGGATGATCGTTCCCGTCCGGACATGGCAACATCCACAACACCTGGTAGTATACAGTCTGTCTCGACTAGGCTTAAAATGATGCATGTCCTCCACAAGCGTAGGAAGAAACATCGGGAGAGCTGGTCGAAGAGGATAAAAATTTTCCCTCAGCATCAACAGTCAGCGGACGAACACGGACTGGAGGAGGAACGCCCACCACTTCCCTGACTACCTGCGCGACAACGCGGATAAAAACAAACGCTCTGACGGAGCGGAAGAGGCGGGGACCAGTGGCTTCACTTTGACTGACAGGGGTCTGAACCAATGGCCGTGAAGAAATTATAAGCACAGCCAATAAGCCTCAGGCCATGTTGGAGCAAGCTAGAAAAAAACTCAATAAAATAGAGTAGGTGCTTGACAAAACAAAAAGCTTTCACTGTCCAAGGGTATTAGATGTTCATGATCCCTGGACGCTTCATGTTCACACTGTGGAGATTAGCCTGTAGCAATTTAATTATTTGCAAATTTGTTTATTTAATACTGTGCCACCATTTCTGCAACACGGGGGCAAATTAAAATAAGGTGAACTTAATTGCTCCCACATTGGGGAATTCACAAGGCAGCTCAAGGGTTTAAAGCAGAAGTAGACCAGGGTCAGTGATGAAGAAAAGAACAAATAAAAATAAAATAAAATGCTATATAGACCAGATACACTTTACACATATTTTACAGATATATTAATAATTGCACAAGTTGTAATACACACAGTGTGTATAATTATACTAAATAGAAACTATTTTTAATAATTGCCCCCTAAAATGGATTTGCAGAGATTGTAGAGATAAGGCAACACTTGCATTATTGACTCACTCTTGAGGCCTCATCTTATGCAGGGACCATGGGCTAAAAAGCTCGTTTCAAGGTTTTAATTATCTCACTTTACTTTGTACTATAACAAATAATGTTGTACTTAATCTAGTTACCTTGAAGTAATGACTAATTGCTCTATAATACATAAATATACTTTATTGCCCTAGGTCCCCCTGATGAGTTGATAAGAAAAGATGCCATATCAGACTATGACAGCATCTACCATGATATTATATTTAATTATTTTATTTTATTATTTTTAATTTTATTTTGGTGTATATATTATACATACATAATTCAAACATTTATTGCCAAATGCAATTAATGACTTTTTCACACAAGCTTAGGTTATGACTAACTACTTTTATTTTATTAAGATGGAGAACAGAAACACTTTCAGTTACAAGGTAAAACTAACATGAACAAAAAATGCTGTGCACATTCCATTAATTAATTGATAAACATTTTTTCACATTGTCATTTTCCTTTGTGTATTAATATTGCAATAAACATCATACCATGGGCTTTTCATCATGATAATATTTTGGTATCTATTACCTAGAGTTATTGTCCCTTAATCGTTCAAGAAATGATTAGTATTATAATGTGGCTCTGATAAACAATATCCACATGCCATCGCTCTCATCAAGTTAAATTAGCAATGTGATGTTAGAGCAATTCCTGAAAAAACAAAACAAAACAAAAAAAACCCATTGTAAATCATCTTATTGTACTACCTATTATACGATAATACACACTATGCAACAGCATGTAGATAATAGCCTTTAAATTAAAAAAAAAAAATTTTTTTCTTTATTTGGAACTCATTGTATTGCATTGCACTTTGTATACATTTATTTCTGTAAATCAGCTTTATATTACTTAGTCTTGACACCAAGTTCGTCTATTGTTTAGCTTTACAGGGGAGGTATTTTTTTTATAAGCCTTCTTGGCTTCCAACCTCTCCTGCACAATGTTCTTAATTTTGTTATTTTAATGTTTGTTGTGTATATATATATAATGTGCAAATAAACTTAAATTGTCATATGTACATTTAAACAGAATATATACTGGACATATACAACAGGTTAATATAAGTGCATAAACCTTCAAATAATACACTGAGGATCTAAATGATTATAAAGCTTATTTATTAACAATTATGGAATTAAAAAAATAATAAACATAATTTCTAGACAAGATAACATGTTTCATTGTAGCAGCTGATCATCATTACCTAATCATTGTCATTCGCATTCCTCGAATGAGCTTCAATTAGATTTATTAGGTTTCTTTATTTAACATAGTGAATGAAATCATTTTAGTACAACCAACGGTGTAGCCAGAATTTTAGAAGCACTGAGGTTATTAGTCCAGCATGCAGCAGTGAAAAGCCCTGATAGGCCATTTTCACAGCAGACATGTTTACAAGCACAGGTGTTATTAATAACATTAATTATTTCTGTTCCATTCACAGGTCCAGTGTTACATGGGGCCAGCATGTGCAATATCAGGACCCTGAAACTGCAGCAGCAAAACAGTATTCAGGCATCATTAATTTTAATATGTACAGCAGTGCTTGAGTACTGTGACATGTCAAAAAGGGCTATTAAGTATTTTTTGTGCCATGTCCTAAGAAGAGGTCTCAATAGCCTAACATGTAGGCTCTGTAAAAGATAGGCAACAGTATGTTTTTGGTTGTAAAATAAAGACAATTCTTCATTTTTTATCATAAATATAAATAAATTATCAAAGAACAACGGATGTATTTGCATTAAGTGCATCATTCCTCATGCTACCCCCCTCCCCTAAAAATATGAGGAAAAAGTACATTTACTGTCTCTCCCAAGGTACAGAAATTGGCCTGGCCTGAATTGTTTTGCAAAAGTGTGGACAGTTACACAACTACTTCTTCCCTGTTGTGTTTGTGATAATATTCATCTGAAGCCCTCTGTTGGCTGAGAATGTATCCATCTTTCTTCTGCCATTTGTAGATTATTATTCCTGCCAGAGCAGCTGCAAGTGCTGCTCCTGTTACTCCTCCTGCAATAACACCTGTAAACATGAACACAGACTGTGTTAGAATACCAATTCACGAGGGTATCACTCTCCTAAATTTAGCGTACCAGACTGCAAATTACCGGCAAAGACGTCTTCTCTTTCCAAGATACTCTTGCTGTTTGCCATACCAAATCCGGATCCTCTGTCTTGCCAGTGTATGTTATCAGAGGTCAAGACTGAAGAACCCTGAGGACAAAAGAAGGAACAGCTGTATGAGTTTATTTCCTGCACTGCCACCCACATTATAAGGTGAAGAAATACAGAGACTTGTGAAAACAAGTCATGCGCCATACATGCAATGTATTCTTAGTTCCACCTCCTCCGTTTGCACCAAATAATCTGCTGTCTTTGCTGGATTTGGATTGGTCCTCGACGTTTGTTTGGCCTGGTGAGATTAAAAATGAAGAGCATGAAATTACAGAGGTGTATTGCTGCCACTCCAGAAAAAGAAAAAGGGATCAATATCAGGTTATAATGTGAAAAGTTTATTGTTATAACAGGATGTTTTTCATGGTATAACAAGATATTTTTTACAGTATTACAATTAGAAGCGCAACGATTAGCAGATTAATTGATTAGTTGCCATTAATTATACTTAAAAAAGATAAAAATTCTCTGATTTCAGCCTCTCATATGTGAATATTTTCTGTTTTATTTGGTCCTACATGACAGTAAACTGAATATCTTTGGGTTGTGGACAAAACAAGACATTTGGGGACTTCACTTTGGACTTTGGGAAACACTGATCAACAATTTTCACCATTTTCTGACATTTTACAGACCAAACAACTAATAGATTAACCGAGAAAATGATCAACAGATTAATCAGTAATAAAAAAAAAAAATTAGTTGCAGCCCTAATTACACAAAATAGTTAGGATCCACTTTACATTGTGTCTGTTGTGTATGTCATACAACATATTTCATACAGCAGTGTATTGCTGTATGTTTTTCACATTATTTCGACACCCGAAAGCCATCCATTAATCAACCCCAGCAGTACAAATACTCCAGCTCTGCAGTCCAATCTTCACCAGGTCGTTCAGTCTACATTTGTGATACTAAGCTATAACCAACTTGCTTGTTTGTTTTGACTCATGGATTTGGATTTTGCCTGAATCGTTGCTTCCACGTGCCTCAGATCAAGCACTCACCAGTTACCTGTTTGCCTGCTGCTCCAGCCTGCCTACCTGTTACCAGCCCGGCTCAGCCTGCCTGCTTTGCTCCATCTGAAAGCCTTGGATCAGCCCATAACTCCGCTGCTTGCTTTTTGAGAATAAACAAACAAACTGAACTGCTATCTGAGTCTAGCTTTCGAGTCCAGTTTTCTTTATACAACATAACACCTCCAGAGTCTATGATCAGAACTACGTCCATAGCAACGGCCTGTTATACATAGCAACGGTATGTTATACAGAAATAACCTTAGAACGCTGTAACTGACCAATCAGAATCGAGAATTTAATATAGCCATGTATTTGGTAAGGAATGTTGTACAGTGTGCAGGTCATTATTGAAAATAAACCCCAACAGGATGGTGTAGTGTTTATTTTGCAATAAAGACTTGCTCACTCTACATCACTCTGACTATTACACGGCTACTTACTTTAAAAAAATTAATAGTTTGACATAAAATATGAATGTAAAAATTATCTTATTGCTCCTCCAGTCTATGATCAGAACTGCATCCATAGCAACAGTCTGCTGTAATGAAATAATACACCTTAAAGTGCCATAACTGACCAGTCAGAATCAAGCATTTAACAAAGCCATGTAATAAGCTGTTATAACAAGGAAGTTTCTTGTAGAATGTGATAAGTTTATATGTTGCAGCAATGTGAGCATATCTTGTTATAACATGAAAAATGTCTGCTGTAACTACAAACTTTTCACATTATAACATGATACAGATCTGTTTATCTTTTTCTCTGCTGTTTGAAGTATCCTGTATGATATGAACAGCTGATACAATGTAAAGTGGATCATGACCATTTGATAGTCATTGTTTTTGGTGCTCAGGCGTTACCTTGTTCTGACCCATCCCCTGAACCAGAACTCTCCAGGTCATGTCCTGATCCCTCCATGTCTTCAGGAAGGCCAGAAATCTAAATTCATGGGAAAAAGAGAAATGAAGATATGAAGAGTTGCAGCCCACTGCAGAATAACAGCATCACAATACTGTTTCCTGACTTATTATTTGATACATAAAAACAGACAAGAGGTGAAGGAAGTCTGTGAAGGTACTTTCCTTCAAAGGCCAATAAAGACATTAATCATGCCTTGGATACAAAGTCCCACTGTGACGCACTGTGGCTGACAAACCCATAATGGTCACATTGTTATCACCAATAAAGTGTAATGAGTATTGAATACAGCTTGAACTAAATGATTATATCACTCCACCCTTTTGGCAGAGCAGTTAAGGACACACAATCTTTTGTTAGCAATTTGGACTCAACACTTTCAGTGTTTAGTTTTTACAGTTCCATGAAGTTAAAAAGCTCTTTAAAAAACAAACAGTACTCATTTTAAATGGACAGTTCGCCCCAAGATCAAAAATACATATTTTTCCTGTAGTGCTATTTATCCATGCAGATTGTTTAGGTGTGAGTTGAAGAGTTTAGGCGATATCAGCCGTAGAGATGTCTGCCTGTCCTGAATAAAATGGGACTAAATCTTGGCTTGTGGTGCTCAAAGTGCCAAAAGACACATTTAAATATTCAACTAATGTCTCTGTCCAGAAGTCATGATCCAGTTACTCAAGATAACCCACAAACCTTGTTGTGGGCAGTTTCATGTAGGAACTACTTTCTTTCCAGCAGAAAGAAAGTAGTTCTGGTAAATTCTAGTACAGAAATAAAGTCGCGACTACAGTAAACTGCTCACAACAAGGTTGAGTTTTCTCTGTTGAGTTTTTCAAATTTACTTTTTCTTTTTTGGCACTTTGAGCACCACAAGTAAAGTGTCATTTAGTCTTATTATATTTGAGAGAGGGCAGACATCTCTACAGGTGATATCTCCAAAATTCGGCAACTGGCACCAAAACCATCTATATGGATACAGACAGCACTACAGGTAAGAGGGAAAATATGTATTTTTCATTTTGGGGTGAACTGTCCCTTTAAAGAAATTGCCCATATTCCACTTATCAGTCTGCATTTGCAGTTTTCAAAGAGATCCTTTGACCTCTCACCTCAAGATATCAGAATGAAAATGGGTTCTACTGGTACCCATGATTCTCCCCTTTACAGATATACCCACTTTATGCTAATTTCATGCAGTTTTGGGGAAAAAACATGCAGTTTTTTGTATGCAGTATAAACTGGTTATTTTCAGCTTTTCTATTTCAATATTCCTCCATACTGGGGTCCCTAAACAGTAACAGAATTGCATGAATTGGGTCTGAGTGGAAACCTGGGACTCTTGTGGTTTCAAGGAGCCCAATTATATTCTTGTGTGATGATGTTAGTGCCCATAGTGGCCATTTCATTGCAGTCAAAACTTGATCTCTCTGTAAAAAATGACCTAATGTGACCCCCAGGATAATCACAGCCTCAGCAAATGTCATAACCACAAACTACAGACCTGGAGCA
>JAJHUR010139362.1:102664-123155 GCA_027495735.1 Lutjanus campechanus
AAGACTGAAAATTACTTACCGCCATAAAAACTGGGTGTATTAGTCCCAAAACTAAAAATAAAGTTGTTGTTAAACATATCCTCATGTTTTGGTTGAGTCGGTGAACCGTTTATTTTGTCCTCTTCCTCTTCACAGGAGCTCAGCAGGTGTTCAGGTTGAACCTCGAGCTCCTCTGTCGGGATGACGAAGCCCCGCCCACCAATAAAAACACCACCTATGACCTTTAGATGATAACAGTGTTTACACACCGGGACACAATGGTGGTTATTTCGTTAACACTAAGCACATTCCCCAAACGTTTCAAAGACAGAATAAAACTATACCTGCCAAGGGACAAGTGTTCTTTGGGAGGTGAACATTTTGTGAACATTACCCGGAGAGCTTTGCTTTAACCCTATAAACAAGGTTTAAGGAGTAACAGATTACATGTAATGGGATTACATAATCTGGATTAAATAAAGGTAACTGTGTTCCATTTTAGATACAAATTTAAAAAAAAATGTATATGCACAGTGCAGACAGTTTTATGTCTTTAAATCAATAAATCAGTCAATAAATCAATCATTTGTGCACAGCAAAGGAAGGAACAGTTGGGCAAACTAATAAACCTAACAATGAATATAAAACCAGAGGCTGGAGCTGCAAAGCTTCTATATCTATTATTAATTGATTATTAAATTAATCTGTATCTATTTAGATAACAGATTAATCATTTTGAGTCATTATTTAATTCTAAAAAGACAAAAGTGTCTGATTTCAGCTTCTTAAATGTGAATATTTTCTGGTTTCTTTACTCCTTGCTGACAGAAAAAAAAACAAGACATTTGATGATGTCATCTTGGACATTTTCTGATATTTTATGGACCAAGTAACTAATTGATTAATGGAGAAAATTGATAATGAAGTCATTACAGAAAAGACTTGAAAAATTGGTCCAAACATCTGTGTGCTCCATGTTTGGACCCATTTTCCAAATGACAAGACTGTAACGGAATAAAGTCAGTTAACTGTTTGAGTCATTTTTTTCTGGTCTGTACTCCTCTCTGACAATTAACTTAATATTTTTGAGTTGTGGACAAAACAAGACATTTAAGGACATCATCTTAAGCTTTGATCAAGATTCTTCACCATCTGACATTTTCTGGACCAAACCAATATTTGACGAACTGAGAAAAATAATCAACCAATCAATCGATGATGAAAATAATTTAGTTACACCCCTAAAAACAATATATGTTATGTATGAGTGACATTTTCCTCATACTAGACAGATTTTCAGAAGCATTATTAAATCCTAATTATCTGATTAGCTACAAATGCTAGCTACAGGAGAAAAAGCACAACAATGCTGGTCAAATGTTAGAAGAACAGTTTAATCATACATAGTCACAATTCTGCTTCCAAAAATGAGTTTGTTTTCTTCATCTAACATCTGGAAATGTACATAAGGCCACCTGAAAATGTACATGACTTTGACAGTGTGACAAAACTCATATGTTCATATTTATATAATTGACAATATTTTACATTGCTTTTGCTTACAAGGTAGTAGCTGTTCCAAAATACAGCACTCTTCTGTACAAAAATAATTCTTGTCATATCCTGTGAAGTTTCCATGGTAGCAGAGAGGACTAAATGCAGCCTCAGTTTTAGTACAGAGTGTTTTTTTTTTCTTTTCTTCGTCTTTTTAAACTGTCACACATCAGAAAGACTATCAACAGTGGATGTTACAGCTCCGGTACAAATAGAGGCTGGCCTTTCCCATAGCGGATTAAAAACAAAAACCATGCCAGATTGTGAAGCCATAAAGTTTCTTTTTTCTTCTTTAAAATAACACTTGATCAAATAAAACTGTATACATTATATTCAAGGGGAAAGGAGTGATGAATATACACACATCAAAATGCACATTTTTGCCTTTTTCTCCCCAAAAAGTGTAAAAGACATCCCATTTACAGCATAAACGTTTACAAATGTACAACTGTACAGACGAAATAAAAGCATCACTACAAATTTAGAGCAAGGCCTGTCAAACACCACGACTAGACTTTTTTTTTTCTCAATTAAACTAATAATCTTACACTTATTAACTGCACATATACTACATGTATTCTACAATTATTTCATATGAAGCAAAGAAGCCATCACTACGAGCATTACAGGTGAATTGTATAGCTTTCGATGGCCCCACCGGCCTCCACCAAATGCACTTGCATACCCAACCAAAATGAAAAGATTAAAAAACAAAAACACAGAACCATTTAAAAAAAAAGGTTCTTTCAGCATCCCTTTCTTCAACTCATCCCACTAGTTCTAGTTCATTTCACCTCAGATGTACAAAAGCTGGGATAAGCTCCACTTCACAACATTTTGTTATTTTTTTTGGACTCTGACCTTCAGGCGGTGGGGGTCCCATCATTTGCTGCAATTTGCCCCCCTAACCCAAAAGCAACAATTTTTACTCATACATAAAGATGCTATACATCGCTAAACTACTTCTACGCAAGAGATGATTATTCAGTACATAAAGATACCGTTTTCTAGGGCAGTGTTCATCTCAAACTACAAGACAGATAAGATGTTACACAAAACATGATAAAGAAAAAAATCATTCCAAGGATTAAAACCTGTCACAGCATGCCAACACATAGCCCGCTCCCACCCCACTATCCCCCACAAAAAGCCCCCCAAACTACGGCCATTTCATGTTAAGATTATACCAAGTTACACGCCCGCTGTACAGCCAAACCTCATGCTCTGCATCTATAAGTTAATGGTAGCTTTTTATCTTGCATAAACCCCCCCGAGTGATCACCTGGATGAGGGAAAAGACGGCTCAAAACGGGGCTCAGAGGATGCAGCAGCTCCGGTTGGTCAGTCTGTTAATATTTTAGTACCGAAACGCCAGGCAGACTACGAGCTGCTGCGGTAAACACACACAACCCTGGAAAAGGAGGCGAGAAAAAGCCACCACTGGAAAAAACACACTTCCCTAGACTGAAGCACCGAATCCCCAAAGCCAAGCTTGCAAAAACCGGTCCCGAAGACCTCTGGGTGACTGTGGCACGTGACACATAGTACTCACCTGTGGACGGAGGGGTTTATGTCCATCCATTACTATGTATTAGTGCTATTTGAAAACTAATCCATCAGCTGCTTTGGCATGGGAAAACACTTTTACTGTGCGTGGGATAATATACAAATATAATATTCAATTGCCTAGACTGAATTAGAACAGCTGACATAAGTCTGGTTACAAAAACAAATGGAATTGTTTTCTTTAAAAGGATCACTCAGTTTAGCCTTATAAAAATCACTTGCTGGTGTTAAATTGTAGGAATTGTAAATTTCAGCAAATGTGTATAAGTTTTTTTTCTACAGAGAATTTACAAGGTAAAAAACTAAATGTACAAGATAATATGAAAACCAGTCAAATACATCAATTACATCATTAACAATGGGCTTTGTGCTTTACCCAGGCAAAGATCGGCCTGCTGACTGTGCGTCCCCTGGGGGCCACGCTGGGGGACCGGCACCAGGGGTGGCAGAGTGGCAGGGCTCAGTTGTCACAGCGTTCTTAGGTGAAAGTTGACTTGTCTTTTTTTTTTTTTTTTGGTAATTCCCCAAAAATGGGTCGACAGAGGGTGTCAAAGGCTAACCCCTATGGCTAAGGAGCGTCTCTCACAGAACAGGGGGGGTTTTGGGGCTCCTACTCCTCCACTTCTTCAGGGGACCAAGGGTGTCAACGTGCCTACATGAGGCCGTTCGTGGGACCGCCGATGGGACCCAGTTCAGATCCGCTCTTCATGTAGTACTTTTCTAACTTGGCCAGAATGTGCTTCCCGTAGGTGTACTTGCGTAAAGTGGCAATGTGAGGCCGGATCTGAAAAAGGGAGAGACGGCAAAGGTCAGCAAATTCAAAGTCCAGATGAAATGATCCGTCAGTCGATTGATTTGCATCGATAGTAGTGAAGTAGGGTAAACGCAGGAGTTGCCAATGACACTGATGAAGATTCAATTCCATTCAGGTTGAACAGTCAGGGTCCTGCTATTGTGCATGTTTGTTCATATATCAATATGGCAGCTGTGAAAAAGTTCTTTTGAGTAATCAAGAAAGCAACTGACATAATAATCAATACTAAAAGGAACGGTTAGTTGCAGCCCAACTCAAAGTCAATGCGTTTCAATCTTAACACAAAGTCAAAACGATATGGAAGGGCAGCAAAAAAAAAACTACAAAATACTCTAATTTGTTTAAAAAGACAATTTATGTACCAACTGGAACTTGTTTTCACTCATAAATTGGTCCAAGTCATTAATCTTTTCTGATGATCTTAATCCTCATTGACTACATTTACATGTATAAAATATTGTGGTTTTTGGCCTTATTCCAAAAAGACAATATTCAATGAATACTGATACTGATACTCCTGTTTACATGCAGCCGTACAGACTGTGATTAATTTAATTACATATGTGGCATTGCTTATATATCATACACAAAAACCTGTTGATGTCCAAGTTTTTCGTAATGTTTCTAAGTAGGTGTATTTCTCCTTCAGACCGGAAATGTGGGCTTTTCTTTTGTGCATGCATCTCTACCTCAGACTTGCAAACTAGGGTTACAAATTATGTGCATTTTCCTTAACTGATAGTTTAAACTGAGACACACTAAATGTCTTGAGTACATGTGCGAAGAACGCTTGAATAACATCGGCATGTCCCACGTCTTCATCAGAAAAATTCTACATTCTGATAAAGGTTGTATTAGGAATATCCAAACAGAGTCTGCTGTTAACATGACCTGCATTAAATTCAGAATATTGTCACATTTGGAATAATATTGGAAAATTCCTGTACATGCAAATGTAGTCAGTGCTACACTGTATTTAAGGAGGATGTGTGTTAGGTTGTTTAGACCTTTGGACCAAATAATATGAAATCACTAGGACCAAAAGTTTCAAGTATCTTACAAAAAGTCATATAATCTGCATGATAACATGAATTAAGTTGTCTACCCACCTTGTGCATGATGATTTTGCGCTGAGCAGGTTCCGCCATGTCAATCATTCTTTGGACAACATAGTTGGCGTACTGGTCCTTCATCATGGTATACAGGGCACTGTGGGGCCCGTCTTTCTGGCAGCACACTTCATCTATCAGCAGAGCTCTCTCTGCACGCGAGGAGTGGATGACACACTTCTCCACGACATTACTGAGGGAAAAGAGAAACAGAACAGCTTTTATTACACAAATGCGACTTCACAAGTGAGCTGAAAGAGTTATACCAGTGACCAGCCACAGCGGATGCTATTTACTTCTGTTTGAATCAGTTTTCTTTTAAGTCCACATTGTATTTGTGACATATTATAATACTACAACTTGATGTGTTCAAGTTGCAACAGTGGATGGTGTTTTGAAAACTTGCCATTAACATAAAAAATAACTAAAGTATCTAATTAACTTATCACAGAAATGAAGAAAAATAGTGTAGCTTTTACCGGTGTATCGATACTGTGGAAAATGAATGTTTAAAGCATTTTAAATATCCAGAATTGATATGCATCAGTATTTTTGACAACACTATTAGGGGTGCACTCAGGCAAAAAGGGAGCACTTAATCCATCAGACTATGTGGTCTATGGTTATTGTCTGTTGAAAGAATGATCTGCTAAAATATCATGTTATAAAACTTTTTAACAGTGCTGTATGAAACGCTTACATTCACTTAGTTGTCAAGGAGCTCTAGTACAAGAAAAGGTAAATGTGGAAAATTTGTAAAAGACTTAAAATTAAGTAACTAACTGTGAAAATAAAATAAAATAAAAAAATATTGATTTGAGATAATCTTATACACATCTATCATGGATACTAGTTGCCACTGTGGTCGTTGGGTGTGTACATGACACGTTTCACCCCGATACAATGATTATATTGATTCTTTGGTAAAATGACACAATGTTATCAAATGGTATCAAAGTTTGTCACGATACGAGTTTGATTAAATTCAATTCAAGGGGACTGTGATCAATATGCAACAATATCATATGCCCATTTAACAATCAGTTACAGAAGAAGCACATGAAACATGGCTTGAGAATAATTAATAAAAGTATTAAGTAATATCTTAAAAGATGATTTGGAAGGTTTTATTTTCACTTTTGCACTTAGGAATGTAACAATCGACCAATCTGGATAGGTATATCGATTCAGTGAACTATCCAATTAGTTATCTGTGGCTGGCTGCTGCACTGTGCTCATGGTCAACCTGATTATTAAATTAGAAAGTCTACTGGTTTATGTAACATTCGAGAAAAGTTGAATACTTTGTCACTGTCAAGTAGACCTCAGTAAAGTCTTCATCTCCATCACTTGATGAATTCATAGCTCACCTTGCAAATTTGTGTTGGCTGAGGACCAGAACCTTCCCACGAACTTCTGCGACTATCTTGCTCTTATCTTCTGGTCTGCCGTGCTCCAAAACATGCTGAATGACGTAGTTACCATACTGATCCTGCAGGAGGCAGTGGAGGTGTGAGATCAGGGTAAACAGCCATTTTAGTATTGATTAAAATCACAAAAGGATCCGTGCGACACCCTTTGCTCTGATTGATACTCATCATGCACTACTGTTCACCACTGGTCTTAATTGGTGCGAGATAATCATGCATCTCTACAATGATAGGTAGATGAATGAGTGACACCCCCATTTGTAGTCTTAGAAATACCCTTTACGTCATCACTGCGGAAGGTCAGACAAAACAGATGCTGCTGGTTTGGAGCGTTGTTGACCAGACAACACTACCAATAGCATCTTTGCCCCTTCAGAAATGGGTGATAGACAGTTATGGGTGTAATTTTAGTGTGACAAGATGGAGACAAGAACTCACCTGACCAAGCAACAAATAAAACCACTCTGACTTGATCTTTGTTAAAGTAGTAATTTGTTGGGTAGGGAATGTGATCTCCACCTTTAATTTGGAAATATTTGCCTTCAAATCCATTTCCTGTCAATCTGTTTTAACAAGAACGACATTATTTTGCACATGGACTTTACTTATAACCAAGTACTCAAAGTGTCAAGTGATTTAAGCACTACGTATGAACACTTTAATCATTTAAAGAGTTTCAAACTCTCGGAAAGCTTCTACCAAACAATTAAGGTGAAATCAAGAAGATGAAAACGGAAAAACAGATTGATCAGGAGATGCTGGAGGCTAAAGAGAGGGATCATCAGACAGCAGGGAAGCATGTGCCAAGTGAATCCTCTGTGGCAAAAAGCAAGAGAGGAGGAAAAAGGTGAGAAAGAGGCAGCTCAGTGGGTTAGGAGAAGGCCTGTAACAGTTGGGAGTTGGAGGAACTATCTAAATGTTAAATTAGATTCTTTACAAAAGAAAAGATAAAAAAAAAGGGAAAGAGGAAGGGAGCACGGGGACATCCGCGAGAGAGAGGCAAATTGCTCTGACCTTGAACAGTGCATCACGGGACACTGTATAATATGTTTTGGGTGTCATCTCCAATGATACGCCTTGATATTTCTAGATGAAATAAGTGAGGGGGCAGGGTGGATGTTTAAATAATCACATATGTCAGATGTAATGACAGCTAACAGTACAATTACATTCATCTTTAACACTTTACACTTAGCAGACCACAACTAACACAGGAACAATGACAGGCTGAAAATATGAAATGCTCAAACATGAAGGAGACATGCAAATACACCAACAACAAGAACACATCTCAACAACAGTCACATCTAGCAAACAGAAAAATGACATCTGCAAACAATGTGGGCTTAGAACTGAAGACAGATGTGCTCACCTGGCCCAGCTGTTCAGAGTGCTGATGCAGCTCTTCCAGAATGGGCAGAGTCTGCTCCTGGGTGCAGTGCTCCAAAATCCTTTGGATGACTCTGCAGCCATAGGGGTGTGTGGAAAGCACAAACACCTGCAAAAAGAAGTGAAAGAGCAACTCAATATATCATATCATCAGGTAGTTTCAAAACAATTATAGCCTAACTACAATATTACTACTAAACTGGATTAAAAGGTAATATTAAGATGCCTTATTACTCAGTTTTTATTCTTACGCTGATTCTTTTATCTATGGAGCTTCAGTTGCATGCTGCATCGGGGTATGGCTTCAGATTCACCAGCACTCAGAGGAGCACAACCAGCTACAGTAAATCAAACTATCCATGTAGGGCTGCACCAAACGAACATTTTTGAAAATATTTATCTAACAATAATTTTGATTACTTAACTAATCGAACTAATAATTTGTTGATTATTGTTAAGATTATTTTTTATTACTTGATTAATATGTAAAAATTTTATTCCATCATAATCCTAAAAAGACAAATACACAGAGAACATTAGAATAATTATAATGGTCACATGTTTGAAAATTAGTCTAGTTTCCACCCTATTTCATGGATCCTATTTGTGAGATGCCTGATAAGAAAAATACCGAACCTCAAATTCAAAAGAACTGCTGTGTCGCGTAGTAACTTAGTCACTGCATCAACCAATTCTTTGAACTAGAGAATTAGTATTTTTGCTCAAGTGCTTGTCTAAAAACTTTACATGGATATGACATGGATTTATTTCATCACTTAAGTAATATGCGATGTAGAATCACTGGCAAATCTATTTTTTCCTTTAGTGTGGGGTGAGGACAATAAATGATTTATAGACTGTAACAACAGTGTCATTTTATATTACTTTAATGACCATGTATTTGTGACACAATGGCTTAAACTAACAGCTGAACAAAAACGTTAGATGACGCACGGTGTAACGTTAACAACAGTGGCACAGAAATTACTTTTAACATGGAACATGAAGAAACATTTAGAAAATCAATTATAAGTGACAACTATGAACAGAAACACGTTCTGCCTGCTGATAATCCAAATATATTGTGTGTAGGATCTGACAAAAAGTAAACAGGATGCTGCTAAGTTGCTGCTGCTGCTGCTGACAGAGCACTCCAGGGCTTTCACTTCCAAGTGCTCGTGCAGAGCAGTTGCACTGCTGTGATAAGATATTTCCAGTTTGCAGAGCTTAGTGAGAGCCAATCTGTTGTGTGTCTGTCTAAAATACTCTCATGCTTTTGACAATGGCAGATCAGGCTTGTTAACCACAGTTTGTTGTCCAGGTGAATCTATAGTCTTGACCAAGTGCAGCAGTTAACTGCAAAATGTCAATGCACATTAGGCAAACTGATGTACTTCTGTAATCAGTGGCGTCGACAAATCGACCCAGCCCTATCCTCGCATCCTTGCATAGCTGGGTTTCAACCAGCAAAGGGCAGTCCCTATGATTACTTCTGACACAATATGTAGAATTTACATACTTTGCACTGAAAAGTCAAGGTAAAAAAAAAAGGTTTGGAGGTTTAGTTACACTTTAATGTTTATGTGATGGATGCATAGAAACATGAAGTTTCTTGTGACTGATTCTCTACTTGGAGTCACGTCATGTTTCACTGATGTCTTATCTGTTTCTTTTTCATATCACAATCGTGTATTTACATCAAACAATGCTGTTGGTCAAAGCAAATAGTGGGTATTTAGATTCATGAACAGGTCTTCTTAACGTTTGACATTTCCATTATTAAATTATTATTATGGGTGTGACAGGCAACTGAACCTCTGATTGTAATAATAACAATAATAATGATAATAATGATGATGATGATGATGATGATGATAATAAACCCACCTGCCCCTGGAAGGCATCAATAATGAACTGTAGGGCCTGCGGCTGGACACACTCAATACACTTCTGCACCACATGGTTGCCATTCTGGTCCTTCACACACTTCAAGACGTGGCCATCAAGCTCGCGGACAATGTCGCTCTGAAGTGATGAAATTGAGGAACAAAATTGCAACAGATGTCACCGTGTTGAAATTGAAGATTGTGATACGTTTGATTGATTAAAAGAAAGAAAAAAAGGATCTTAATAAAACAAGTTTGGCCAAATCGTTAAAAGAAGTGAAATCTCACTTACAATTACCTGCTGGTCTGAGGAAATGGACTCGAGGGCTTTCTGAATGACCCTGCAACCATACATCTGCAAAGCCAGGGGGAGGACGTGTCCACGGATACGTGTTGCCAAAGCCAGCTTCTGGTCTGCACTTCCAAACTGCCCAACACAGAACACAAACTCTATTATAATACAGATGCTCTAGAAAATAGAGTCTCTGCTCTAACAAAGCTGAAATGACACCCAGATAAACTTTTAACAGTTCCAACCTCAAAAAACTTCTGGATGACATAATTCCCAAATACATCAGTCATCAGTTGGTATGCTGCTTGCAGAATCTCTCCAAACACCATCTGCCTCTCAGCAGGAGTGGCCCGCTCGAGCTTCTGCTGGATAAATCTGGACAGACAAGATCGGAGCAAAGAGTAGAGATGGATAATAAAGAAAGTAGATTGTAAGACCGATGCAATGCATTCCCTGTGTAAAGTTAAAATGCCAGAATAAAGCAGGATTTACAAGCCAGAAAGCACATTGTCACCTGGATCCATGCTGGTCTTGAGAGAACTCCACCATGTGTCCTGGCAGGTCACGGAGTTGGAGGTTTGGGAATCGGTTGTTCCTGAAGTCTTCCAGTAGACGGCTGCGTCCGGACGGCATGACATCAGAGCGACTGTAGCGGGGCCGAGAAGGAGGGAACAGCTGGCTGCTGGAATTGAAGAGACTAGATGTCCCGCCGGCACTCCGGTACTTGGCCTCAGCTCCTGGCGCTGCAGAAATGTAACGCCCGCTGCCATTTGTCAGGCCACCTAGGATTACAGAATGACCGGATTCTGTTGTAGTTGTGGTGGCCATCAACCAGAATTGTTATACATGTGAAAAATGGAGGCCATGGGATGCAAGGCAAATTTGAGAAATATGTTCTCATGTTACAGCAAATTCAAATAAAATAAAATGTACTCAAACTGAAGCCAAGACTGGCTGCACATAAGACATGCTATAAGGTCTGGCAATCCCTGGTACCTCATGGCTTTACATTTCAAAGAGGCTGACCACAGTTGTAAAGATGTCAGGTAGAGAGCATAGAGAAAACTAAAGAAGGGATTAAAAATTATAAAAGCTCTTATAAAGAACATCGTTTTGATATATACACTGACAGTTATGCAACACCCTGGCTTCAATGGGGAACTTGACCTGTCTCCTTTCTGAACTTTTTGCAACTATTTTTGGCTGGACCGCAGGCGCCAGGCCTATGGGTTGCCGAGTGGCTGAGTAAGTAAGTAAATAGCTGAGTGATGAAGTTACACCATTGGTCAGTCCAATGTATGTCATGACATAACTGACAACTGCATATTGCCAACACACATGGCTGCAACTGGTCAGCACACTTCACCCAGAAAACAAACTGCATCTAAAAGAACTCACTCATGATCACCTTAAGTGTTTTACACAGAGTTTTGTGTTTTAGAAATAATGTGGCTCTTATAGGCTCTTTAAATCAGACATGGCTCGTAAGAGCAGGAATTTCACAGTGGTCATGCCCGTTCAGTTCAGCTTAATGCCCCTCAAACAAATCATATTCCCTGCAGCCACAGCAGTGTCGATGTTCCACTCGCACTGTATGAATCGCTGGAAAGCCACTTGGGCTGTCCTGTGTGATGACTCCCACCAGAGAGCACAAGAGAGGCAGCATGTGAATATGGACAGAAGTGTCGATGTGATGTAAAATTTGTTTTATCATTAAGCCTTTGAATTTGAGGTTGGTCCATCCATATGGACTGACGATAAACCATTCACTATTACATGATTATTAGGCTTACCTAGGTGAAGGCTGGAAGAGGATCCATGAGAGGAGGGCAGAGAAGGTGGAGGAGTGAGTGGAGAGTGACCTGGTGTTAGGCCGATGGGACTGGGTGAAGAGGAGTAACCCAGGCTGTTGTAAAAGGGCTGGCCAATTGGAGTTAAACTGCTGCCGCCGCGCTTGTATAGGTCAGAACTTGCCAACAGGGAGTCCCTGCGAGATACACTGCTACTGGTGGAGCTGGATACTGAGAGAGAACAAAAATGGAGAGAACCAGCATCAAGAATTAACTCCTAAAAATAAAACATTTCATTAATCGCCTTGTAACTTGTAGCAGAGTCACTGACCAGAAGAGCCGAAGCCTCCGAGAGCAGAGCCCAGACCGACACCAAGAGAGCCGCCTGTACTGCTGAAGCCGAGGGAGGAGCTTGGTGGAGGTGCAGCAGAGGTGTGTGAGAAAAGGGAGCTGCTCTGAGATGTGTTGGGGACTGATCCAGAGCCGTAGAATGAGCTGGAGGGCAGACCACTGCTGGGTGGGGGAGCCTGCTGCTGCTGCGGCTGGGGCTGAGGTTGAGGCATAGAGCGGTACAGGCCGTTGGCTGGAGGACCAGACATGTTGTTCCCAGAGCCAGATGCTGACACCGCAGCTGCTGGTGGAGGCAGAGAGGGGAGTGTGAGGGATGAAAGGAGAGCTGAGGTCAGAATTGACATCACTGGTACTCATTAAGTAACAACAGAGAGGAGTGGATGCATACACCGAAAATTATATCTCACGAGGAGGAGTAGTGCTTACCAGCTTGTGCTGCGGCAGGATTGATGAGGAGAGGGGTCTGGACTAGACGAACTGGCCCACCTAGACCAGTTCGGGCGCCAGGGCCCATCACCAGCGCCCCAGTCTGGTCATAATAGGCTGCAGGGGCCAACACCTGATAACCTGAGAAGGTTAGGAACATAAAAAAAAGATGTCAGCATTTTTAGATATGTGAATAACGTGAGTTTTTAGTGTCAGAACAATATCTAAATCAATATGTAACAGTTTCGTGTCCAAAAATAAATTATAGATGGAATATTAAATAGGTTGTATTCCTATTTAATATATGAGCTATGGTTGAAGCAGGTTGTTTCCTGCCGCCCCGTCCTCCTCAGAGTTGATCCCTCAAGTTTGAGGAGGCAGGAATCTGCAGAAGCGCAAGACAAGTGCAACATAGTATTTAGAAAATAACAATAAGAGCAAGTCCTACCCTGTAAGCTGACCAGCTGTTTATAACTGCCAGTTCTCTATCAATGTAAAGCTAAGCCCATTATCCTGAAAACAAAAGCTCTGAAAATACACACCCTGGAGTTTGATTTCAGTGACGGTCTGCCTTACTGCACGCCAGACACCATTAACATATTGCTCAGTTTAACAGTTATAAATGTCTCGTCCTTCTACAAGATTAAACGTGACAATCACTTACTCAGTCAGCGAACATTCAGCATTAATGTGAACTCTAATTACCATGAAACAGGCAAACAATTATACTAGAAATTTTAAAAGAAGGCTGCAGCTTTCTTGTCAGAGAAGCAAGTATTTCAACTTTCCATGTTTCCTTAATCTCTGATGGCATATCATCATTTACAGTTTAAATGACAACATCAAGCAGTGAAGATAAATTTGTTTGGCTGTAAGAGGGATGAATGAAGCGATCCACTAACCAGGCATTCCTGTGTATGCCAATGCAGGGTTTGCGGCAGCTGCTGCAGCTAGAGATTCCTGCTGACTCTGTTGGCCCTGTCCAGGTGTAAGAGGTCGCTGGTTGGTTCCTGTGCGCATCACCTGCCAAAGAAGTTTAAGAATGACTTCCATTGAAACCTCCTGAAAACTTCAAAAATCTAAGGTATTTCTATATTGCAATAAACTTGACTGTTTATCATTTAACTAATCTTTAAATATTTAGGAGTAGTGTGCTGGATTTGACTGACAGTTGCCTAGCAACATAAACAACTCCCCAACTCATCACATACTGATTCAAATGTTGCCAAACTCTGGTGCACAGAAGTATGTGACGACATCTTTTTTCCAGCTAAACCACACTGACTCTGAACCACACCCAGGACGGACAGACAAATACAGAAATTATTCACATGAAAAAACAAAACCATTCTAAATTGAACAATTTCAGCTGCTCATCACAAAATTCTGAAAGAGGAAAAAGGTTTTCAGGGGCTTCTTTAAAGATTCAAATCAATCACAATTTGCATTTGAGAATGCACACTTTAAATGTTCATTCATAAAGCAGGTTTAAGTCTGACCTACGTTAACATGTCAACTCATACCTCTTGATACTAACCTGGTCTGACTAGTTTTATGACCCAGCCACGCCTTGGGTTTAACCACCGTCAATCTAATCATAACAGTGTTTAGTCTCTTCTTACCACTGTACTTCTACTTAAACTGTAAATGAACTAATGTTCAAAGGCACTTATGTACTTAAAATCTGAGTTCATGTCTTTCTCAGTCTAAACAATCTGCACAGCATTCTGGTCAATAAATTAGGTCTCGGAGGTATACCAGTGACTTCACCAGTGTTACGTTTGCCCACAACATGGAATTAGCTATACCGTCAATATCATAATAAATGTTTTAGCATTACTGTAGCTGTGATAACATGCAAGTAAGAGGCTATGCACATACTCATCGGACTGACTGCTGCATTCAAGCAAAACTCACGGACTTGTAATTATGACATGAATCATGAACAGAATGTTTTGAACTCAAAGCTAACAGAAAACTTCCAGTTCACAATGTTGTGAACCTGAGGGGGCCTTCAAACGGGTTCATCTCTTAAAGACAACCCCATTGTATCATGTGACAAGAAAATGGGGAAGTTAACATTACAATCAAAGCATGTCAATTTCTCTGTTATTAGCTGCATGAATCAAAACAAAGTCTTTTATCTACTCCCACCATCAGAGGACTTGAAGACTCAGTGGATTAACGGTATTTTTTTTATGGAAATGCCCCCACAACAACTGGAAACCTCTTGCATGTGGGCTAAGTTAACCAGTTTACTTTGGACTGCTTTCTTAATTAGGGCCAGTACAAAGCAAGCTTCACTTCAAAACTGGAGCTTAAAGATCGATTGATGCTCACTTCAAACTAAAGCTCTGAGTTTAACTATTTTTATGTTGCTCTACTGTTTATCTTGCCGGTCTGGCTGTTGTTGCAGGGCTGCGGCTACGAGCATCGGTTATACTCCCACAGACTGGGACAGTTAATTTAATAAGCAGAGTAGGCTGGACGTGGGACTTCACTTTGCTTTTTTTGAAACTTGTTGCTTATACTGCAGCATAAGCTCAGCTGGTTTTGTTGTTACACGAAAGCCCCCTAAACTGTGTGATACTGGATGGTATGTGTCTGTCGCAGCTGTACGGAAATTTACTGATAGATATGCCCCGTGGTACACTAACTATTGGGCTTATATTTATATACTTTGGGTTTTGTGCACAATAAATGCTGATCAGTTGCCAAATCCAACCCTTGAAAATGGATAGAATCATGTTTTGAATGGAGTATCCCTTAACTTTGAAATACCGTAACAATAACTAGTATTATTGTTATAGGTCCTATTGATCACCCCTACAACACATGTGCTTTTAAGTGAACTACAGTTAAAAAACCAGTAATCCATTTTCACCCTTTGTTGTAGATTCATAATAAACAGGATTTTCACCATTTGTTGTCTCATTAAATATCACTGAACAAAATTACACATACGCCCAGAAATCTAATAAAATTCAAGTCAGTGGCTTTGTTTGATTTTACTGTAAATTTTTTGTCTCCACATAATATACTTAAATTTGGGCAGCTTGGTGGCTGTGAACATCATAGTTTTGTCTCCACGTAGCAGTTTTATTCACTATGAAATGATGTAAGCAGTCTGCTCACATTAGTTCTGCTTTGTCTTTGTGAAATAGTTGGTGCGTCTCTCTCAGCAGGCTTTTAATGATGAGCCCTACTTCTCAGATCAAGGACAACAGTTCCTACCTGTGGTTGGCCTGGACCTGGTCCCTGATTGGATGCTTGCTGATTAGCTGAGTGATTGGCAGTTGACGCAGCCTGTTGCTGGAAAAGATTGGCCGGGTACACTCCCCAAGGAACACCATAGTACTGTGGTGGAACCACTGTTGGGCCTGAGGAGAACATTTTGATGTTAAATGCACATCTTGCACAACTGCTCATGGGAGTACTTTTTTCTTTTTCTAAAATGTGCTGTATGCTCACCTGCAAGCGTGGCTGCTGCTGCCAGGCCAGCGGCAGTGTAGGGATCGGTTCCAGGGGGGGCAGCATTAATGATGTAAGGATTTGGCACAAAAGCAGGAGCAAGGCCAGCTGGGTAATATGAGGAACAGTAATGCAATTCATTATTTCCATATCAAATTATATTCAAATGACTTTGCAACAGATCTGTGGACTACTTGAGATAAAAAGTAGTTTAACTGTGTTACCCGATACACCGAGGAAGGCAAACAGACTGACTTACCGAGATGCTGCTGCTGGGCTGCAGCCAGGGCGTATTGTTGTTGCTGAGCTGCAGTGAGCTGCTGAACAGTCAGGGGATTAGATCTCTGGAACAACTGGAAAAAAAACAAACATAAAAAGGATCACAACATGCTGAACAAACTTACAGTTAGATCTTTTTCATACATACGTTTTGTTTTTAAACAGACCTGCTGCTGAGAGTTGTAGTCAAACAATCCTACTGGAGTCCCCGATGAGTCCACCTGAATCTGGTTCCCTGCGTAGTCAAATTGGAGGGACTCCACACCGGCTTGCTGCTCCATACCTCCCATGTTCTGGGCCTCCTGGTTCTGGAAGTCCTCAGCTGGGGCCTTGTTTTGGGCGGGGTTGTGTTGTTGGAGGGCATGAGGGTGGTGCTGTCCCATCATCTCCAAACCGGTCTGACTGGGACCCATTCGCTCTACGGCTTCAGTGGGGGAAGCTTGACGGCTTCCAGGGGTTGGACTGGAAAGCAAAGAAGTTGCAACATTTATTTATCATTTATTTTGACATTTTCATTACATTTAGGCTTTGCTACATAAAACTGCAATCCTCAAATTTACCAAAACATTAGAAGAACTTCAACTGACTCTTCCTATGTGTCACATCCTTTTGCGCTGTACTCCAATCACAGTTCTTACTTGCACTTTGCTCTGTAGCAAAACACTAGCTATCTAATCTATGTCAAACATTAGCTAGCACATAGCTAGCATTACTTGACTCCAGGGACAAGTGTGTAAGATTTAGTGGCACCTAGTGGAGAGCTTCAGACTGCCAACACATCATCTTGCTCTCCCCTTTCAAATGTGTAGCAGAACCTACAGTTGCCACTATGTTTCTGCTAAAGTTGTGGTGCAGAAGTCACTGACTATGTGCTGTCAAGTTCATGTGGCACAACAACCGTATTCTTTCGCTGTATTTCATCTAGTTGATATTACATGTAATTATTGCACTGCTGTAAAGTCAGTAAAGACTTGTTTAAGTAATTATGCCAAAATTAGCCTCACCAAGTGATGAGCTAACTGGCTAGCCCAGCTAGCTTGCCTTGTATTACTATGAACACCCCGTTAAAGTGGTTACCACCACAGTTGTTTGTTCAGTAGCACAGAGAGCATGCCAATCTCATCTGACAGTCTTTAAATGCTTTCACTTAATGCTGACCGTCAGCAACAAGTCACAGATATATATGTATACTATGCAGAGACAAGCTGAAAAGCAACTGATGACGCTGTTGTCTGACTGGAACCCTCCCACACCCTCGCAGCCCATTATGGTTTTATGCAGTTCTGTTTTTTCAACAAAGATGAGCCTGGCATGTAGCATATCTAAGTACAGGAAAAGAGAACACTGACAGAGGTTCTGTGGGGCACCAAGCTTGCTCAACTGTTATTGCAGCAAAAAGCAAAAGGGGGCGGGATTTAGGAAGGCCTACACACTCCATGGCAGAGTGTAACACCACGTGGAGGGTCACTGAGGAGGGAAAGTACAAATACACTGGCAAGTTTGGGCTGTTCTCACCTCCCTCTGACAAAAAACAGGAACATTGAAATGGCAATCTTATACACAGCACTGACAAAGATGTAAGTGGTAATGATATGATATACTTACATTAATGGCATAGTGAGCTTGTCAAAGGAAAAATGTGTAACAAGCAAAAATTCCCATGTTTCTTTGATCACATCTGTTTTATTACATTTTTTGTAGTGCAATTCCATCGTGTGAGCATGAATAATATCTATCAAATGTCTATTTGAGGAAAGGTAACTTATTACTCATCCTTTGGAAATAACTGCATCTTGCACAGAACTAATGGTTGTGATGTTTCATCCACCCTGGACACAAAAGAGCTGTTGCACCTGAGAGGAGTGTGGTTTGTGAGCCTATAATGATGCCGACTTGCTGTTGGAGGACTTTATAACACACTTGAATTACAATGTGGCGGACCCTCCACACAAACGTGCAAACAAAGTGAGAGTGGGTGGTGGTGGGGTGTAGGGCCCAGATTGGAGTAGGGACAAATTTATTTAAAAAAAGAGCTGCAGAAGAGGGGTTAAAAAAGCTCATAGTTTCAAAACCACCATATTCTTAAAAATAATAGGTAGCTGTTCATTTTAAGTTACTGTAAAAAGAAAACCTACTTGAAATCTTTGCAGTCTCTGTCCATGCCGTTTAGTAGACCTCTTCCGTTAGCTTTAGTTGGGTCATTCTCCTCTCCCACCTTCATCTCTGGGCTCTTGTCCTCTTCAAAGGGGGACACTTTCTCTTGGGCATCACTCTTCTCTCTTCCATCTTGGTCAACATCTCCTCCACCCTGTATTCATAAAAAGATAAGGTAAGACTAGATGCCAACCTTGAGAATAAGCAGTAAATAAACAAGAGAAGCCTCTTTTTTTTTTCCAGTAAGAAGTGAGACAGAAGCTTGACTTACATAGCCACCGTTCCTGTAGCGACCATCCATCTTGTCACCAGGAGACGAGCTCAGGACGTACTCCACCATGCTCACCCCGAGGCCTCCACCTTCTGAGCGAGGTGAAAGCACAGAATTGGCATCACCATTCCCATGGAAACTCTGGCCTGGTCGCCGCTGCACCATGATTGGCTGAGACACTGAATGATCTGAATGAAAAGCCGTGTGCAAATATCTAAATACTTGTGTATATAAACTATAGCTGGGTAAGAACCCTTTCTCGAATAGAGAAAAGCTGCATGAAAACACAATAGATATGAGTGCCACTCACGAGATGATCCCCATGCATTGTCCCTCCACTCCTCGCCAAGAAGCATCCCTTTTCTTCCATCCTTGGCCAACTCATCAGAATCCCAGAGCTTTTTTGCTGGCAGAAGCTACAAATAAATTTTTACATATTTTTAAGCATCTGTAAGATAATAGCATGTGTAAGTGAGATGCAATATCTGAAGTATGCAACTGGTAACACCCACATCTCATTGAAAGGTTAATGTATAGTGCTGTGTTTACAATTCTGAAGTTTAAATATTAGATTTTACTGTAGCCTTGGTTAGATTTTCAGTGAAATGAGAAAATGCAAAGCGGAGTATGAACACTTGAACAACACTTATCCCTGTAGACTTTAAAGTGATATTTCACCAGAGAATAATAGTCCACTTAATATGTACTCACCTCTATGCCGATGTGAAGATGGGTGAAGGTCTTCAGTTCACAAAACAATCCTGGAGATATACGAAGTTTCACGAGATTGACGCCATGTTTACATGCTACCAGCTACATGCTACAATTGACATTTCGGCAAAAAACATGGTGTAAATGGTGTCTTTTGTGGTTAAATTTTAATGTTGCGGCTCGTGGACACTTGGATTACACCACACGAACGGGATGGAGACATTTTGTGTTTGTTTTGTGTTCTTTTTTTTTCATTTACATTTGGTCTCCAATCACTGCCATTAGCTGCAACCCTGTTTTCTGCTGAAACTCCAGGAGTGTTTTGTGAACTGAAGATCTTCACCCATCTTCACATCGGCATAGAGGGGAGTACATATTAAGTGGACTATTATTTAGTGCTGTCAAGTGATTAAAAAATTTGAGAGATTAATTAATTATGATCTGTAATTAGTTGATCTAATGAATCTCTTTTTTCTCACCTAAAAATTGCTGAGAAAAGCCCTCAACTTGGAAGTATTTTCATTTAAATTCATTAAATTATTGTGGTAGAGGACAAAAGATTGTTAAAAACAATACATGACTTTATAAAGCCATTTTTTTTGTTATATATCAGACTTGAACAGATGCAGTCCTAGCCATTTAGCCACGTTAGCTGTGGCTGCACTTGCGACTGGGTGCTTTGCGTTGATGCCGTAGGCTAAACTTGAGCTGCTTCGGTGGTAAGCAAACTCCTTCATCAATGGTGCCGTCAGGGCGTTTTTGAAATGTAAATTTCTAGGGGTGTGTATCTCACTGACTGAGACCGATTGGATACGTATCTCGATACATGTTCAACGATATGATATATCTTACAGTGGAAATTTTTAAATGACCAACAATTCGGTTCGATACGATTCAGCTCTGTCACGATACGATTCGATACAATAAGAGAAAGCAATGTGTGAATCTTTACATTTTGATTCTATTAATGCTACATTTGTAGAGTGCTATTAGTTGCAAAAAGACATCCAGATATTTTT
>JAJHUR010139365.1:0-11329 GCA_027495735.1 Lutjanus campechanus
TGAGTGTCCGACTGGACCCTCTGTGATGTCACTGCGTCACCTCTTGCAGCTGTGTGTAGCCCACTACATAAGAACATACACACACAACAGCTGATAAGCCCTTAACTTTGCGGCTCCTGCCGGTCAGTTTTTTTTCGTTGCACAACTTTCATTCATGCTCTTCTCTTAATCTCTCTGTACCGGTTCACGCTGCAGCTGAACTTATCTTCCTGATCGATTTTTTCCTTTTCCACAGTTTCCACATGACACAGTTTTGATGTTTTCTTATCAGTGCAAACGAGTGTAGTAGTAGTAGTGGTGCCTGGAGCATTCAGTGACATGTATTGACATCTTTCAAATACAGTAATTTCTAAACTCAACTGAATGATAGTTCGGTGTTTAAGTATAAGACTTTTGTTCTATTATATCATATTGTACACAAGTCTCATGAAAAATACCAACCAAGCCCTTCTTTCAGTACTTTCTGACTTCCCAACGCTGTCTGTTGCCAGAGGTGGGAAGTAACTAAGTACAAATACTTTGTCACTGTACTTAAGTAGATTTTTCAGGTATCTGTCCTTTACTTGAGTATTTATTTTTATGACAACTTTATACTTTTACTCCCTGCATTTTAACATAAGTATGTGTACTTTCTACTCCCTACATTTTAAAAACAGACACTTCAGTTTTAACGATGAATCCTTGG
Source organism: Lutjanus campechanus (assembly GCA_027495735.1). Taxonomy (NCBI): domain Eukaryota; kingdom Metazoa; phylum Chordata; class Actinopteri; order Lutjaniformes; family Lutjanidae; genus Lutjanus; species Lutjanus campechanus. The sequence goes on from JAJHUR010139365.1 coordinate 686, forward strand.
TGTATCCATCGGTGCTTATCACAGACGTAACAAGATGAAATGATTTAAAAGATGTAACACGACAAAAAAGACTCGTGTCAAATCATGTGGCAAGATGAAAGAGGCGTAACAAGATGAGACATGAAGTAAAAGATGCCACAAAACAAAAAAGATGTAACCTGACCAAATATGACGTAAAAACGTAAAAAGATGTAACGACAAAAATCAACGGAAGAGACCTAAAAAAGACAAACAAGGCAACAAGATGAGAAATTATGTATAAGATACAACAAGATGTGACAAGATGAAAAATGATGCAACAAGCTGAGACAGACAGAGAGGGAGACGGAAGCGAGGAGAGAAGATAAGGTTTCAGTTGGCTTTGCACAAAAACAGCTGGTAGAAATGTCCTTGGAAGAAGTTGAACCAGTACTACTTCTTTTTTACACAAGTGTCTGTACCTCTACTTGAGTAAAGAATATGTATATGTGCACTTTTGGCACCTCTGTCTGTTGCAGCTCTAAATCCATTGGTTCCTACTGGAGATATAACTTTATAATATATAAATTACATACAATACATGGTTTAATTTTGTTTCAAAAAGGCTCAGCAAGTAGGGCAGTTCTTGGGGACTACTTTCACCGGAGGATTAAGTCAGCATGTCAGCGTATGTGGAGTTAAGTCAAAATAAACTACACTGTGTGTGTTCATGGTAATGGAGCTCTATGGCACAGAGGAATAAGATATATCAGGCTTTGGATACACAGACAAGAAGCAATTCATTGTTGGTCTTTTTATGGAATTTGTTGACAGAAAGAGAAGTACAGGACATTACCAAGATTATTCTTAAAGAGTGATTTAACAGCCCTCTGAATATCAGAGCAGGAGGATAAAGAGGAGGAACCTTCTTCCTCTGAGTGACGGTCTTGATGTTTGAACTCTTGACAGTGGAGAAAAAAACTGTGATGATGTTACACCCAAACAAACAGCTCTGACACATTTTACTGCTGCCCGTGCCAGTTAGCTTATATGATGGGAGGAGTTGGTTGGATCACATTTTATTTGATGGAGCTTTTTTTAATTTTTTTTATATGACCTTTGGTGCAATTGTGCCTTTCAAAATACAGGAAGGGAGAGGGCAAAATACCTGAAAATATATAATGACTTATAAAGATAGCAGGACAATATACCAGGTTAGGCCAGGGTGAGTGACTGAGGGTTAGAATCTGTTTTGACTTTCAGATTCTTTCATTTGTCTTTAAAGCTCTGACCGCCCTTGCTCCACAGTGTTGTCTAACATGCGTAAAGGGACAGTTCATCCCAAAATTAAAATAAATAAATAAATAAACTAGATGGCACTCTTGAACTTGAAGTGTTCAAAGCGCCAAGAAAATACATCTGAAAAACTCAACAGCTACTGCACGTCTCTTTCCAGAAATCATGACCCAAAAATGCACTCGTATATAGGCATTGGAAAAGGAAGCGTAGGGATTTGGAGTAAAAAGCAGAGAGACAATCAACAAAGCACACGGCACCTTTCGACATCCCCAGCCAGATGAGCAGGACCGAGCACCGTCGCTGGTTAGCTCGAGTGTTTGCATGTAGAAAGCAAAGCAAATTTTTTTTGAGTAGATTACTGTACATACAAAGTAAATGTAAATACGCCGATGTCATTCCTATCACCCGTCGTGAATAAAATTAAGAATTAATAGAAAATATTCAGCTTGAGCGAAACAGCTCCGTAAGTTGCAGAACTTTTGCCGGGGAGAGGGAAAGAACCGACCAGGCAGCCGCTGAGCTCCGGGGAGCTCTGGAGAGGAGAGCTCGGAGCAGATGAGGGCCGATGGAGGAACAAATGAGGAGCTGCACAGGATTCTTCTCTGATACCAACTCATTTACCTCATTCACCATTTACTCTTTTTTTTTATTATTATTCAAACTTCTGGGATTTAAAAGTGGATTTATGTTCACTCATGTTTCTCACTCAGCTACAGTAATTAGTCTTTCCATCCATGCTGAAAGGCCTTTGAAGTTGCTTCATGAACATACAAAGAGGAGAGAGGGGGAAAGAAAAGATACTGGAGAGATTTTACATAAAGAACCAGCTGTCAGAGGCCGACACACAAACACACACAAACACACACACAGCCCGTTCCTCCCAGCTGGTGCTCACTAGCTGTTAGCTAGTTGCTCATTAGTTTGCGGCTGATTGTTTGGGGCGTATAAGCACACTAATAACAGTGCTAATAACGTGAACAACAAAAGTTCCTAGAATGATTCGGCTAAAAACAAAGATTTCTGACTCACATAAAAGGCAACACCACCGCCAGTTTTATCAGGGCGGTCTCGCCGATATAGACTGTAATTTTCTATTGAAAGAAAAGAGTCAGGAATGGCAGGAGTTATGATTCAAAAACTGCCATTATATGTGGTCTCGATTTCAACATAACCTTAATTTTATCCATTTTTGGGGCAATACTTTGAGTGTTTAGATGGCAAATTTTAAAACCTCAAATGCTGCCAAATTTAGGATAAATTACTGCTGTAACTTTAACTTCAAGACACAGAACAGCAGTACAGGAGTGAGGGAGGATAGTTGGAATTATTGGATGTTTAGGAGAAGGAAAAAGAACAGGAATAGGAGTCATGAGAGGAAATTTGCACTTATCCTTAAATTTAATTATCTTTACGTTTATTACATGTGTAGCATGAAGGGACTACGACTTTAATTTCATTGTACGTGAATGTGTTATATGTGTTGCACCATGATGAATAAATTACTTCCATGCCTTGAATCGGATATTAGCATGAAGATCAGGAAGTAAATGAAATAAAAACTCTGATCTGTCTAACGTCTGTCAGTCTGTCTCGCCGTCTGCCTGCTGGACAAACTGCCGACTGGATGTTTTATGATTCAGCTGACAGAGGAGATAAAGAGATTTAACACAAGGTCTAATAAAGTTAAAATCTGATGTTTGAATGAGGCAATTAAATAATGTAGGTCGTTCACCGTCAGGACCAGTGAGCTGATTACAAAGGTCGTTAGGTTGATTAGAAATTAAGGAGGCAAGGCAGGAAGGAAGGAAGCGAGGAAAGAAGGTTTATGAGTAAATGAAGGGAAAAAAAGGTAAAACTTTGACCTTTCCTCACTTATTTGTCATTAATTTTATTTCTTTAATGTTTAATTGACAGCCACTGGAACAGTACAGAACACTTCACACTGATAACAGCTGTCGGATTTTATCAATACAGCTGATAAATACTGCAGAGGCAGCACCGGTTCTGCTATCAGCCCTTGTTTTCCTTCTTAGGATAAAGCTGCTGTTCATTCATGTTCAGCATGACAAACAGCTTCTACAGAATGAGACGATGTGTACACGAAATATGAAGAAACTTTCAGTTTTAACCTCATTTTAATGTGCTGAGCTAAGTGTTTTCACATCACCTGACCTGACACACGGAGGTTTGAAGGTCCAGTGTGTAAGATTTAGAGGGATCTAGCAGAAAATCTGATCTGACCACAAAATCAGATGTTTTCTGACTTCGTTTATAACTCCATCATGTTGAGGATATTATGTCAGTCAGCAGACATCTGGCTACGTAGTCTGAGGTGATAGGTTTTAACTGGTGTGGTATTAAGCAATATAGCCGAATTAACACAAGCAGTTTGTGTCTTGAATGATTTCATTCATTTGTACCAAGCAATCGAGGCTGCAGTCAAAACATCCATTCTGAGGAAAATCAAATAGGCCAAACAAGCTTTCATTTCCTGCAGGCAGGCATTGTGCACACAGGACACGCTGGTCAAGTTCGACAGGCTTGGCTTTGTGATGTTTCTTTGCATCACAAATAAAGAAACCATCAGAGGAGTGAATCATGAAAATGCCTTTTCATCTTCACACGTTAACATCTGCTCGCTATAAACAGGAGGCAAAAAAATATTAAATTCACTGTGTCCCTCAAAGACAACCAGCAGCTTCTGGCAGATATTGAGGTGGAATGTTTTCTTCCATGTTACGTAAAGCATGAGTTGACAGCATGATAAATCAATCAACACACCTTAATGTGACATCTGACTATTCCATTTGTTTTGATAGACTCTGACGCATCAGGCTTATTGAATTGTGGGCCTTTAATGACCTCAATCCAGCGCTTTGATCATTTATAAATATGGAAAAAAAAGTATGTATAAATGTAATTTATAATTAACCTGCTAACATTTTAAGTTTTTGTGTTTTTTTCAGTATTTTTTTTTTAGCAGGCTAATTTGTTCATTCACTCGTTATGTCTGTTGTTAAGCACAGAGACACATATTTTATTAAAAACCTTTAAGTCAGCTGTTTAAGGGGAGATTTAGGAGAGTGAAACTGAATGAAAAAAGATGTTAAATAACACTGTGTTCCTCTCCTATTGTGAAAACTAATAAAGCAGAGAAAATTAAAAAAAAAAAAAAGTTACATTGTTTTACACATCTAAACTCTTAACTTTACAGGCCAGATATATGCTTTAGTGTTGATTGGGTCTTCAAGTGCTTAAAAAATACATATATGTATAAATTTCATCCAAATTATGCCAAACTAGGAATATTCTATTTCCTCACTTGGAGGAAAAAAGTGGCGGAGCTGCGTTCAGGTGCCCTATGCTGATACATCTCTTTGAAATATTTTTTATTTTGATCTTTTATTTGAGAGTAATTTAGCTGTTTTTATAAAAAGAATAATAATTGTGTGTAAATTCATCTAATGGTGAACAAACACTTGTCTACTTATGCACTCTGCAGACATGGAGCGATATTATCACTGATACACCATCTACTGAGAACTACACCTGTTGCTTTAGCTGCTGTGTGTTCAACTCTTTTTTTTCACCAGCTAATTTCTCACTTGGTCTGTCTGCTCTTTGTAGGGAGAAAGTGTACTTTGGATTTGTTGGATCTTCATTGCAGAAAACAGACTGAACCCTGCAATAAACGTGCTGTAAAACCAAAAATAATCAAAACAGGACACGTGCACTGTCCTATTATGGTTTACAGAAATATAAATAACCTATAGTAATGTTTTCCTGCAGCAATGACCAGACCTGTGCGCAAAACTTTTATTATACTTCTTTTGATGTTCAGAAATTTACCTTACAGGCAATAAAACAAAATCATAAAAACCTAGAAAAATAAAAAAGGTACATAACAGATAAGGTACAGTATTGACATGTGTTTATGGATGAACAAATAACCTGCACAGTTTAACAGGTCAGATAAGAAATGTGCACAAAAACAAGCAGCTTGAAACACGCATTAAAAGCATGGCCTGCACGATCGAGGGGTAATTATTTCCTCAGATAAGGCTGCTAAAAAACATGAGCACTCGGATGCTTCGTGGTGTCGGTTAGAACAAAGTAAATCATTCTCTCGCAGAAGGATTCAAACGGCACAATCGGACAAACTAACCTGTTATTATTAAGGGCAAGTTGGTTTTCTTTGTACGGATGAAGTCACATATTGAGAGATTAACAGAGCTGCAGTGCACATGTACAGACACAAACAAGGTCAACACAAGCCAACATGCAGGAGACAGGATGTGCTATCAGCAGCCCCACTCTACACACCGCTTTGTCTATATTAGCCCTTTTCCACCAAGCTGGTTCCAGGGCTGGTTCGGAGCTAGAGCCAGACTTAGCACCAGTTCTTTGGTTTTCCACAGCCAAAGCACTGGCTCCTGGCTCTCAAAACTGGTGCTAGGCAAGCACCAACTCTTTGCTGGTCTAGCGGAAAGAACCACGTTACGTCAGGGGCTGGGGGCGGGGTTATTGAACAACCAAAGCAGAGTGAACACAGCAGCACTAACTTGCTGGATCACAAAGTTTTGCTCAGACGGCAGCCTCTCTCGTCCAGCTTGTACGCCCTAATCATCTAGGCAACCCCGGATGTTTATGTCAAAGTCGGACATATGACAGTTCGTAAAACCGTATGTAGACAGAAGTTTCAATTCAAAGAATTCCCATGATTCCTGCATCAGTAAAGGAAGAGAAGACACTTTCTCTGAGTACAGAATATTATAGTATGTGTTGTATTAGCAGACACAATTATTAAGCTGTAAAAATATGAGTATACATTGAATATGATCATTAATATTACATACACTGCCAAAGATCTGCTTATGTTTTAGTCATTTATATATGTAACTGAATTGATTTCCCTTAAAACAAGGTTGTTGTTGTTTTAAATTGAATCTTTCCAGAAATTCAAGTTTCCTTTAAATCTGGATTCTAGTGCAGTGACCTTCCGGCAGTAGCGGTAGCAGCAAGTAGCTCAGTCTGCAAAGACTTGGTTTCAAACTGCAGAGAGGCCGATTCAAGTCCAACATGGACACTTAAAATGTGGACTAGTCTGATTCACCAGATGCACACTGCAGGTTTAAGTCTTGTTATAGGTTGCTTGCTCCAAGCAGTATTGCGGCGTCAGCTATCTACATTTTCAAAGTTGACAAACAAGAACAACCTACCCGCTAAAAACGGCAAATTAGCACCTGGGACACTAATGGTACGAACATAAACAAGCTAACAGCTGTTAGCTTTTCTTTTGCAGTGATGTAGTCATCCTAATGCCAGAACTCGCCTCCCAATATGCAAATGTTCCACCAAAACAAGTTCGCCCTCATCGCTAGTTTGCAGTGGCACCGTTGCTGCATCCTGGGCTTAGCGGTGCCAAGACTTACAGAGGCCAGTTTGATGACAGAGGATACAGTACTGAGGTGATTTACTGGCCAGGACTCTGACTCTGGGGAGGATGAAGACATGGCAGGTTTAGGGGAGGGGCCTGATCTATACGTTAAGACTGTTTCCTACTGAGAAAGTGGTATTATGAGACTGGACAGGGCAGGGCCAGCTGGTTAGCATGCTAATTTCAGTAGATGTATCTGCAACACAATACATAGATGCCTTTGACATAATGTCAAAACTGTCATTTATTCACATCCTGTTTATTTAATTTTTTTTTATGTTTAAAAAAATAAAAAAATAAAAATGGCACCTTTAAGAAAATAAGATTCCAAGGACTTAATTTTAGGCAAAAATACCTCGATAGGATGGTAATTTCTTGCAGTGATGTGGCCCTTTTCAATCTGTGTTTCTGTCTTTGTTAACTTGTGCAATTTAATTAAGCTGCAGCTCGACAAAAAGTATTTTGTTGCATTAAAATGTGTAAATTTTCTTTCCACAATCTGAAATATCTACTTTGGGGAAACAATTGTACTGGTGGCTAACTTGGCTTAAATGATTAAATTGTAATCCTTGAATGCCAGTAACTCAAAGTCTTCATACACTGATGTGAGTTGGACATCATTCACAACACATTCCTGCGCAATCTGCCATGATTAAAATCAGCCTCTGAACAGTTCACCGTGTTGTTTGTGTTTTGTCGGTACTGCCGTGTTCTACTCAGAAGGCTTCGCTAAAAAACATCACACCACAAGCATGGCACATGGTATACGAACACACAGGATCCTGATCACAGATAGTGTCAAAAACAAGTTAGCGATGATTAACTTCTGTCTCTCTCATTATCTTCACGTCTTGCACAACAGTTGCAGAGAGCCATGGGACAAAAACATGTGGTCTCATGTAGTCACAGTCCAGCTACTGTCAGGCACAGGGACTCAACCACTGAGATTCTGCAATAAATGTAGACTAATGTATTTATTTTTTGACATATATAGTTTGTGTGCTTACTCACATTATACATTTTTTTAAAAGGCTTAAATTATATTATTAGTTACATTAAAGACAAAAGTCATGTGTCTTTTATCTGAACCACAGAACAATTCACCAATCAGGTATCTCCATGGTGTAAACCCAACAGAGCACCAGACACTTCCTATGAATATATACATCTATAATAAATTTGCAAAATATTGTTTTCCACCCCATAAAAAACATGTTTGTTTTGGAATTTCACTGTCCCAGCAGAAATATGGATTTGTTATGATCAAGCTTATAAATATGAGAGGCATTTAAGGCCCTGCACACAATTAATTTGTCTGATTAGACTTCCCTGCAGGCATGGAAAGATTATGCTTAATTGACATGTGTCTAACCTGTTGTTAGAAAGGCTTGAATTATACTGGGACTGTGAATGGCACCAAACCTCTCACATAATTTTCAATTTCAGGGGCGTTATCAAAGGTCATAGACCAAAACGCCTCTGGACAAACGCGTCTTTCTTCTTACCAACCAAAGCTTAAAGTTAGTTAAGTATTTTTTATTGAATTTAAGCAAACTTGAATTGAAAAAAGAACAGACAGATATTCACACACACACACACACACACACAGAAACTCACAGATCCATAACTGAATTCAGTGTTGATAGGTAACACGTCACAACCTTTCCAAAAATGCAAAATGGTCTTAATCAGTATATGGTTTTACATTTTTTACCCCTATCAAATGTACATTTTACTTGACCTTGCTAATACTTAGCTGGCTAGCTAGCTATTGTTCCGATGCTGAGAGGCTGCTAAAACGAGCAAACCACATTTGACTGAATTAATAGATTTCTGTGTTTCCCCTACCTTGGTCCTCAGGGCTCACTGTCCTCCATGTTTTAAATGTTTCTCTGCTCCAACACACCTGATTCAAATGATCAGCTCGTTATCAGGCTTCTGCAGGGGCTTCATGACCAGCTGATCATTTGAATCAGGTGAGTTGGAGCAGGGAAACACCCAAAGCATGCAGGGCAGTGAGCCCTGAGGACCATGATAGGGGAAACACTGGATTTTTTAAAGAAGATATATAAAGGTAAAAAAGTCATTAAGAGTGTTGTTTCCAGCTAACGTTACCTGACAGATTTTAGTGAGATATTTGTGCTCATTTTAGCTCTGGTTCAGGTTCCAGCAGCTCTTGAAAGACTCTTTAGCCGCTCCACTAAATGCTCCATTATGTTCACTAGCAAGTCACATTAATAGGTCGTCTGTTTGTTGCTTTGGTGCATATATTTTCATTATGAGAACCAGCCTACAAGGAGCAATGCGCTACTGTTCTACATTATGTTTTTCTGTATCTTCTATACTGTACTGTACAAACAAAGCAAGCAGAAGACCTTTCATAGCAGACATTTTGATTTGTCATAGCAGGAAAAGCACAAGTGTAACTAATAACCTTAACAACCCCTCATGTGTCTCACTATCTCATGTCAAAAAAAAAAAGATGATACCGGTACTAATAATAGTGCATTTGAGCTGATAGAGTTACCAATAGGGAACTTCATTTGATGCCTTTCATTTGATACCCATTGTGTGTGAGTGAAATATTCTTTCTCTAAACACCTGAGCTTTTCCTGCAATGACATTTCAAAAAGTCTGCTGTGAAAAAACCTGTTGGACTTGATACTGCTTCATACATCCATCATGTTCAAGCGATATTCCACCCCAGAATGATCCATTCAGTATATACTCACCCCTATGCAGATGTGAGGATGGGTTGAAGGGGGTCAGCCCTATTTTCCCACAGCCCAATGGTCCCACAGCCCAATGGTCCCACAGCCCTATGTTCCCAAATGTCTCACATTTCTAAGACCCTGTTTGTGTGAAGGGAAAACGCAGATATTTTCACGCGGTTTGGCCTCTCATTTACACGAAAACTAAAAACTCTGGCCAAAGTGGAGATTTTGGAAAACTCCAGTTTAGCGATTGCATGTAAACAGGGAAACTGGCGTTTTTGCATTGTGACAAGTTGGCCTCTCGTTTGTTTGGAATTTCTGATTGGCCAACTGTTTGCTCGAAGTGTTCGTGACACCCTTCCCCGGCTGTTTTTATCATTGGTGTGAACACTTTGGGAACATAGGGCCTAATTTTGAAAAAAAATCTTAGAAATGTGGGAACATGGGGCTGTGGGAACATAGGCACGCTCCCGGGTGAAGATCTTCAGTTCACAAAACAATCCTGGAGTTTCAGCAGAAAACAGGGCTGCAACCAATGGCAGTGAATGCAGACCACGGATAAAATGTAAAAAAAGAACACAAAACAAACACAAAATGTCTCCATCCTGCTCGTGTGGTGTAATCCAAGTGTCTACAAGCTGCAACATTAAAATTTAACCACAAAAGACGCCATTTACACCATGTTTTTAGCTGAAATGTCAACTGTAGCCTCCCAGGTAGTATGTAAACATGGCGTCGATGTATCACGAGACTTCATATATCTCTTAATGGATGCATGTGTGAAAATATCATGAGATATACGAAGTCTCTTTTTTTTACATTTTGTCTCCATTCACTGCCATTAGCTGCAACCGTTTTCTGCTGAAACTCCAGGATTGTTTTGTGAACTGAAGATTTTCACCCATCCTCACATCGACATAGAGGTGAGTACATATTGAGTGGGTTATCATGTTGAGGTGGAATATCGCTTTAAATCACAAAGAAAAGGTTTGTCCTCTCTAAAGCTGGTTATCATTCTTTACCTGACAACTTTGTCTCAACATTAAGTTAGTCCTTAAACTGTGGGTGTATTAGATGGGATGGATAGTGAGCTTGTTTGTTTCTTATTGCAATTTTTATCATGAGTGCATTTGACCAGTAAGTGCAAGCAATGAGTTTTAAAGGTGGTGATAACTGAATATGACATTTTGCTTGGGAATGAGTCGCATCCTCTTGATATGGCAGTTTTAAATTTTA
>JAJHUR010139366.1:0-25348 GCA_027495735.1 Lutjanus campechanus
CACACACACACACACAAGCACAGAGGGAGCGAGACAAAGAGGACACGTGCACACAAACATGCGCACACAACCTTGCTGCTGTGTTTATTGAACGCACAAACACACAACCTTACACACGCGCTCTGATGTCTGACTCACACAAACACGCACGCTCTCTCCCTATAGAAATGAATCACTTGGACTCTATGCAGCCAGACACACACACACACACACACACACACACACACACACACACTGCACTGTAGTACCTCGATGTTCTCATCATTCACACCAACACGTGCTACAGTCAGGAAGCATCCGTCTCTGCGGCTGACTTCATAGGTCAACCCTGCGACAGCGGCCAGCATCCCCTCTGCCCCCGTGGGTGGAGTTCAATGACCCACGTCCAGCAAAGATGACTAGAGGCCACATTTTAAACACTCTTTTCGTATACTTGAGGTTTGAGGACGTTCAGATGAAAACATTGACTCTGCTACACAGCAGGGTAACCTCATGCCTTGATATCACTGTTTTCTCTTTATGTCAGTAGCTCTGCAAGACTTCTTAATTGCAGGCGAGTGACTTTGCAAAATATTTTTGCAAGAAAATAGATGACACACATTCCTTATTTCCCCACCCACCTGCTGACACCACCTGTCCCATATCCACCTCTTTATTTCCTTTTCACCTCTCTACCAATCAGGTTGAATGGCAAGCAAATTATCTGTCACTCAGGGGCGTGTCCCGACTTTTTTGAGTGGGGTGGGGCACTGACTTGCAGGGGTGGCGTGATGTGTGTGCATGCTCATGTGCACGCACACATGTCGAAATAGCATTTAATTTACCATTTCTCATATCTGCTGAAAAAGATAATTAGTCCCACCAATCACAGAACAACAGAGTGGCACCATACACATATAACATGTACAAAAAGAAGTTCTAATTCCATTTACATCTTACCTCAGGCTGTGAGACTCCTTTATTAATCTTCAGCACTCCACCATGAAAAAAAAGTTTTCATTTTGTGATTAATTATTTATTCACCAGTTTGTTGTATATACATTTTTGTGTGTTTTTTGTTTTTGTGAGTCACATCTCATTATACAGTCCTGTGCTGTAAAATGATCAATAGATTTGTATTTTTTAAACCAATCATAAATATCTAAGCACTAGAGGTGCTGCCCCTATAGCTCAGTTGGTAGGGTATGTGCTGAGGCTCTCAGTCCTCTGCAATGGCTGCTGGTTTGATTCCCGCCTGTAGCCCATTTGCTGCATGTCATCCCCTCTCTCTCTACCCCATTTCCTGTCATATCTTCAGCTGTAACTATCACAATAAAGGCAAAGCCCATAAATTAAGCTCAACAAAAAAAGAAGTCTAAGCCCAGGATGCAGCGATGGTGTCCTTGTAAAAGAGTGTCAGGAGGAACCTGTTCTGGTGGATCATGATTTATGTTATTTGGTTCTATATACACTCAGCAGTTGAGCTAAGATTGCCTAATATTGCTGTTTGATGTAACTTCAGCCTACAACAAATAAATAAAAATGGGGAAAAGTAACACCTGAAAATGCCCCAATACTGTATTTGTCAACTCTGACAAACCAGAGCTGTGATCACTTGTAACTTGACATGTTGCACAACGTATTTTACTTATGTATTTTAGATTTTTTTTTAATGTTACTTGCATGTCTCTGTTGGGACTACGGATGTAAACTTGAATTCTTACTCAGACGTGATCTCTTTAAATCCTGTATTTCATGCTGATGTTCATTAACTATGCTGTTCCTTTCAAATAAACAAATAAATAAATAAAAAAAATGAACAACACCTCCCACACTCAACCCCCCTGATGCAGAAGAATCATAGAATTACTTGAATAAAAGCTTCAGATAAATAAGTGCAATGTAGTGCAGATCGGTAATTTAACATAGATCTGCTGCTAATGGGTTATTTTTAGCCATTTTCTCAGAGAAGTCCTGTTTAAAATAAAGGTCAGATGGGGAATCTTTCCTAAGGCGAATCACTTCTGTCTGGTACCTCAGACGAAAATGACAACATCCATCCTAAATGACTCATGCGCTAGTTGAAAAGTCTCTCTGTAAATACAAAATACAAGATTGGCAACAGGCAGTTGCATGAAAACGTGCAGTTAATATGATCCACACACAGGTGTGCAGTAGCATTATCACATTTAAATCTGCAAATTGTCACATATAGTGTCTCATAATTGCAACTGTTGTGCTGCATTTGAGCCTTCAAATATGCATTGTGATTTGAATATTAATCATGTATAAGGAGATGTGTTTGAAGAATTTTTTTCCCTAACATTTTAATATTCTAAGTAAATGTGCAAACTTATACATTTTTAAATTTTCAATCTGGGATGGAAAATGAAAAGAATATTTTGAAACTGCATTTTGACTTTCAAGTTTGCATGAATATTTTAAACAGGTTAACTTCACTCATCCATAAATTAACATCTATAGTCGCTCTTTCGCAGCCCCTTCATGAAATATTCATCATGTGTGCATGCAACATGTGTGAACTCTAACGTGGAGACGCGCATGTTCACATACTATTGTTGCAGCAGACTCTCCTGCTTTCATACAATTTTGGTTTGGTAGGACTCTGTCCCGTCAAGGACACTGACACACACTTGAACTGAAATGTGCACACACAGTTTTGACAGTACAATGAACCGACAAGTACAGTCAAAGTCACAACCTTTATTGTACTCACTGACCAGTACATGGACCCTCACAGTTACACACACAGCTCACTTGGTTCTGCAGGCAGCGCTCCAAATCCTCCTCAGTAAAATTAGGCATCTTATTTCCTCTTTTGTTCTCAGTTCTCCCTCTCTTTTGTCTTCAGTCTCGTCAGCTTTTATCTTGTCGAGCCTCTCATTTCTCTCAAATCCTCTTTTCTCCTTTTCTCTTCACTGTCTCTGTTGTCTTCGTTAGTCTGCCTCACATTGTGGTGAAACAAGTTCCACTCTGATCCAGAACTCCACCACGGGCTGAATTCATCGGCTTAACAGAGAGGTGTGTGTGTGTGTGTGTGTGAGTGTGTGTGTGTGTGTGTGTGTTAAGTTGTGAGAAAAGAGTGTGTTGTGAAAATGGAAAGCAAGGGGGAGCTGAGAGGAAATTTGTGTACGTGACCTCCTTTCCTGGCTGCCTGACAGACTGGGTAGAGTGCCTGGATTGGGTGGTCGTTGCAAAGCACTCAGCCATCCATCGACCGACAGCCATTGATCTGCAAAATCCAATGACTCACTAGCTGCTCTGTATGCACCCCACATATGAACACATGCAAACGTGACTGCTGTGTGTGTAAACAAGTGCACATGCGGACACTGACAGGAAGGTCTGTGACTGTAATTACTGCTAAATGTAATTACAGTGCACTAATAAAATGAGAATAATTGGTCCAGAATATATGAAAAGAGTTGGTCTGTCAGAGGTTGCAGTTAATGCAGATTACTAACCCCTAACCCTGCATAGTAATTAAGAAAGCAATATTGGAAACTGAGAGCGGAATCAAGATACTGGCTCTGCATTTCTAATTAAGACGTTTGTTGCTGTTGTTTTTGTCTTTAGGGACAGTATGAAAATTATTAGGTGGAGAGGAGAAGACAGAAGAAAGCAGAAATAAGAATTTTTAATTTAGTTTTTGTCTTAGTTGTTTACTGAAAAACTGTTTTTAGTTAAAGTCACATTTTAGTCTTTTTGTTTTGTTTTGTTTCAGTCAAGATTTAGTCAGTGGAACTCAGGTTTGCTTTTCATTTTTACCCAATGTTTTATTTATAATTTTGGTGGATTTGATGGATTTCTCCTGGCTGTAAAAAAAAAAAAAAAAATCCAATGAGAAGTAAGCACACCTTGAACTTTGTTTAGTCATCTAGGCTGAGAAAGTGTCACTGACACATTCTTTCATATCATATAGGCTAAAAATGAATGCATGAGTCATTATTGTTGCGTCATTATTATCTCCGCTAGGCATAAGCCTGGAGGGAATCATTAGATTGCTTGCGTGTGTGTGTGTGTTTGTGCGTGCATGTGTGCGCGACCAGTGGCTCTGGAGCTTGTCCACAGCTAATCTGGCATGCGACTGGACCAATCAGCCTGATTTTGTTTGTGCACATTCATGATTGTATGCTGAAGGACCTCTGTGATTCACAATTTATGAAAAACCTTTTTTATGGCTCCATGCAGGCAACAGAAGTGGCCACAGGCTTTATGTTTCTGGGTCATCTCCCTCTTGTGATTGTGATATCTCAAGAACGCTTTGAGGGAATTTCTTCAAAGTTGGCAAAAAAAAAAAGTTAACTTGGACTCGAAGATGAGCTGATTAGATTTTGCTGTTGTCATTTGTGTCAAGTCAAGTTAAAAGAAATTCCCTCAGTTTTCCTCTACTGAGTGCACTCTTCTGGATGGTTACCAAACACAAATGTTTATTACTTGACAAAACAGACTATTTATATATATACAAGAGGTTTTCTGCTAAATTCAGCATCATGTTTCACTCAGTAGAGTTCAGATTGAATAAATCAGCAGCTAAAAATGTGTAAATATGTTGTTAAGACAGACGAGCATTATCTGGGAAACATCACGTCTATTCACTTATGTGGAGCTAAAATTAATACCAAATTATATTAAATGTTCGCCGAATGAAATAGTGTCTGTTAATGAGTTGTAACAAAACATAAATTATCTTTTTGAAGGATGCAGATGTTTACCATGAGCTCAGCTCCGTTTAATTAACAATATGTTAACGGAGAATGGCACTGCGCCCTGAATCCACAACAAACTCTGAGCTACACTACATTTAGTCTTAAAAGAGAATTAACATTTATGTTATTGAATCAATCAGTTTATATAACTGATATTCACCTTGGTGGATACTGAGGTGAGGTGTGTTTTCAGGTGTATTTTCAAACTGGCTGTGTTGTCTTTAATCCATAATGTGCACCGTCAGAGGGTACATGAAGGTCTTTGGACTTTTCCCAAATTTATATTTTATTTCAGCCACACTTCATTCATTTGGTGGCTTTAATGAATTTTATTTAGAAGCTCTTTGTTCAAAATTAGTGAGTAGCTTTATTCTTCATTTTGTTATGTTTGCAATTAATATATTCTTTTGAGATCTTGGAGGGAGGGTACTGCAGTGGGTATTGTGATGGGGAGGGGCCAACAAAAATATTAATGTCGAGGACCCTTATTCATGATTCAACGCTCCTACCCACCCCTACATTTTTTGTGCCGTCCCTTACTTTTTTCTACAAAACTATAATACAGCAGTACAAGTTTTTATTTTTGAAGTAAACTCTACTAGCACTTCAGACATGCATGCACAGCACAGAGTCCTGCATCAAAGCATGCATTCATCTACTAATATTTCATAATAATATTGTGAATATTATCGCATGTATGGATTTGCCTTCGCTGCTCTTGGCTTCAATGTCAACAACAGACTTTAAGAAAATGTTGACAAGACAAACAATTTACATGGTCTCTCTCCAAACTTGTTAGAGAAGAAATGTAATGTATTTACTGTACTAAATCATAAAATTACCATATGTCATCAGAGATTAATGAAACATGCAAAGATGAAATGCTTGCTTTTCTGATAACGCTTAATAAAGTTAAAAATATCAATACTGAATGTTTGCTGAATGAGTTAGTGCGTGTTTATGAATTGTAAGAAATCATCAATAATTTTTCAGAAGGAGTAAATATTTATAAAGGTTAAACTGAGCTAAATGTTAGTGCCGCCTGGCAGACAGTCACTGAACTCCAACTCCAACAGAGTCTCTATTTTCAGAGCAGCGTGCTTTTGTTTTCAGGATAACCGGCTTAACTTTAGACCGACGGACAACTGATGATTATAATAGATTATCCACTTAAAGTATAGGATTCATTAGCAATTGTCAAGCATAATGTTGCACTCGTTTTGCACTCCTGTTCAGTGTCCCTGCAGGACTGCAGGGAAACCTGCCCGAGGTTCCAGTCTGCGGAGGAAAGGGTGAAAGAACTGAACTCGCTTCAAACACAGATCGATTATTGAAGATTCAGTCTGTTTAATATGTCATTTAAGGCTCCGCTTCTCTATTTGGACTGCAGTACTGAATTACAGTTACATATTTCACCTTTAAATCTTAAAACCAAAAGAATCTGTGAAAGGCACCGAATTAAATCTTATCCAGGTTTCAGCAGCAGAAGAAGTTTAAAGAATTTGTCAATCACCATCAAAACAAGCCAACAAAACACTGAGTCACTTCACTCATGAAAACTTTATAAGACACAAAAACAACTAACGCATTTCTCCCCCATATTTTTTGGTGTTTGTTTCATTTGAAGAGGAAATATATCCTTAATAACTGTTCAGTCTAAATCCCTTAATCCATGACTGTGGTAGTGATTGTATTTTTATGAGTGTATGCCACGGTGATTTGTATTTTCAACCCTGTGATGAAGACTAAAGCAGAAACTCTCACTCTGGAGTTTTTTAACCTTTTTTATTCAGTCCAGAGAGCAAATCCACAGATTAAAAGCTTCTAAAGCTTTCTTCATGAAGTCTGCCCCGCAGGTTGCTCCTCTTCACTCGACATTAGAGCAAATCAGGAAACTTGTCAAGTGAAAATAAAGTGTTTCTTGTGTCAAACCCCCTATACTTTATACTACACTGTTCTAAGAGAATCTCTTACAGCTTTACAACAGAGTGTTTTAAGGCCCTTTTTGTTGATGGAAAAGGTCCAAAATCGCTTGATTTAAGTTTCTGACCTCCACAATAAAAGTGCAGAGGAAACAAAGAGGAAGTGCACCACTTGTAGGAGGATTTCATAACTACAGGTGATTTCAAGCCAGAAGGAAGAACATTTTCCAAAAGAATGTTTCAATAATCCAAGCACACAGGAAATGACCTGGTGGCATCAGCCCACTTCAAACACTAATATAAGAAATATATTTATCGTTATCAAACTTTATTTCACACAGGCACACCTACAAACTGCCTACACACGAGCACACAGTTTTGCAAATCAATAAATCGTGGAGTCAGGTTGTGCTGAAGACTTTCATCACGGATCTGAAAGCTGGTCGCTCACTGCTGAGCAGCGCACAACTGGGCCAATGTCATTTCACTTAACATTTATTCTGTGACCCCATTCACACCTGGCAGTGCAGTCTAATTTTAAACAGAGGAAACTAATGCACCGTGTCACACGGTACAAAAGCTACTTCACAAACTCCGTGTGGATTACTTGCAAATCAAAGTTATTTCCCCTTTGATCGTGATGAATGGGGTGTGTGTCATGGTGACAGTTTGGAGCAGAGTGTGCTGACAGCTTAATGTCCCTAATGTCAACTATAATTTGGTGTTGTCTGATCAAAAATAATCAGTGCAGATCAGATAAGGACTCTGTAGAGGGCTGCAAATATAAAAGGATCCATAGGAGCAAAAAAAAAAAAAAAAATGTCAATCAATACCCGGGTCCATTCTAATCCACAATTTAGCCAAAGTTCTGTTTATATGCTTCCTTGTCTTGGTTGTTTGGAAAGACCTCCCTCCAAAACACTGATACACATTTTGACTTTAAAACATGCAGACACACAGCTTGATATTCAGCCACACTGGTTCCCAAACTGAGGGTCCCAACCCCCACTAGGGGTCACCAAATCTTCACAGGGGGTCACAAGGCCTTCATGATTTTAAGAAAAACCTTTAAAAAATATATATATACAGTAGGCCTATATTTCTGCATTTCATTCAATTTCATGCCATAAGTGGAATTGTTATTTTTTAATTTCAGATTATTATTTAAAATATAAACTTAAAGTCACAGGGTAATAGCACAGTGAAAGCCTGACAAGCTTCAGTATGTTCACAGAGCGTTCGCTCTCTCTGCTATAAACAGCCTCGTCCTGCATTAGAAAAAAAAACACATTTAAAACAACCAATGGAACCATGGGAGAAGAAAACACTTATATAATACAGAGAATTGTAAAAAGAAGAAAGTTCCTAAAAATATCAGTAAAGTTCATCTCTGATGCAACATTCACAGGAAATAATCTGCTCAAAATTCATCCATCGTTTTACACAACCTTCCTGCAGGTATTTTTGTTCAGTTTGGGTTAAAAGTAGTTTATCAGTTGTTCTATACATCTGCATTGAATATAATATGGAATATCCATTAAAAAAAGGGTCATCAGTTTATTCAATGATAGAAAAGGATTCCTTCAAGACATAATATGTGACATTTTCCTAAAAAGCAATGTATAAACTCATATAATCATAATCCCATCAAAAGTGTCCAAAAACAAAACTCCATCAGCTGCGGTCTTTCATCTTTTTTCTACACAAGCTCCCAAATGTTTTCCCACCAGAAAATAATTACAAATTGTTTCACTAATCTTTAAACTCCATTACATGGAACCAGAGGACAAATGATTTAATATTAAGCAATTCCTCATTCATTTGTTACTCATTGTATGGAAAATATAATTATAGTATAGCATGGATCCTAGATTCTCAAACTGTTACCACTGGTGTTAGTCAGGTTCCCTCTTGTGGTACACTGTGGAATCTCCTAAAATTAAAAGAAATGGAAAATACTATAATTGAAATACTAGACAATATTATATGAAAATACTTAACCTCTGAGGTCGCTGAAATGTAAGTTTTATGTTTCTTTCATTATTTTTGTTTCAATATCAGCCAGTCAGTCAGTTTCTCGATATCAGACATTTCCTTTAAACTGCTACCCGCTCTCCCTTTTAACCTCAGTCATAATGGTGGTAATGAGAGAATATTTTGATGATGTAAAACGTTTGAGAAACACTGAAACAAATCATTCTAAATCGTAAAATATGAAAACCCAACTCAAATATAACAAAACAATGCATGTCTTATTTTTTTTCCCAAAATAATATCAGATATCTGAGCCAGGGGTCTACAAAATGTAATGTCAAAAGAGACGTTTTTGGCCCAAGAGAAGAGAAATTTTGGAGCCACAATTATTAAAATTTTATATTTTCCTCAGAGATTTTTGGGGGGATTGGCATCCATGGCTAGTCTAGGGAGACTCCAGACTAGCAACTGGCATTATTTAGGGGAAAAGGGCAACAGACTATGACTTAGGCGGACAATGTAGTTGACAAAAATATTAAAACATTTTCTTTAAATCGGTCTAAGGGCTATACAGAAAGTAAGAAATACTTTAGGCCTACTGCAATGATAAGTAAAAATTTAAATATTACTTAGAGAACCATTCTTTTCCATAAAATTTTTTGTTAAAGCCAGAAGGAGCCACTGTAGAGGGGCAAAAGAGTCACATATGGTTGACTTAAACTAACTGAAGGACTACAAATGAGTGAAGTGAACACAAAAGGGCACAAGCACAGGCCGATACAGATCATTGCGGTTTTTAATAATCATCAACACAATTATGTACAAAGCAAGCGATGTCATACTCAAATGACAAAAAAAAAAAAAATCCTAAAATGCATTTTCTTCCTTTTTTTCTGTCATTAAAATAGCTAAAGATTATCTGAGGGAATTCAATTAACCGGTTCAACACTTTTGGTACGGAGTCAGTATAGTTACAGTTTGACAAAACCTTCACAGATTATCTTCCACAGTTAAACAGCCCTGGGCATGTGGGTGGTTGACAAAGAAGGATGGATCCAGAATCATTTCCCTCTCCGGTGAAAATAATAGGAGTTGTGAGTGCAAGATTCCTTAAAAACCAGAAAAGCCTCGTCCCTGCCAGTTTCCACAAAAGCACCAATTTCGTCGTTGTTCTTCAGTTATCCAACGGGACGAAAACATGGATCCTGTTTAACCAGACAAAGCTCACGCAGAAGACGTACCACGGTGACAGGGTAGCAACAGTTAGAACTAAAGCAGATGTTAAATATGTCGGTGGATAAAATGAAAAGGGTTGTTTTTTTTTTCATTATGTGTGCAAGTGTTAAGACAGTCTGTTATTGATAACAATTCTCTCCTATGCCATCTGAATACAACGCTGCAAGATGTGTACATTTCATGTGGTTTTAGTTCTTGAGACAAAGAACCTGATTGTCTATATTACAAAAACCTTTTAACAGTGTCACAGTTTGGGACTTACTAAACTTTCTCCATTCAACTCTAAAACCACTACAAGTCATTTGTCACCCCACTCTGCAATAACATGAATGTGTTGTCCATGTGTGCCTCTAAAAAAAAAGCCAAAAATAGAAGCTATGCTTTAATAATACAAACAGCAACAGAAAGGCAAAAGTTTTCATGTATTCAGTCACACAGTGAAGTAGAAATATTCTTCTAAACAATACTGCCCTCCATTTACAGTGTGAAGTTTTAGAGAAATCGCATTTTTCACCCCTCCTGTTTTATATCATGAAAACAAAGAATGGATACATTTATATAGCTTAAGCTTGGTGGATCAAGGTCCAGTCAATTGGATCTAAATTGTGATCTTCATCTGGGATTATAAGACGTTCTGCTCTTAAGCCAACATCTGGGATCTCCAAGACAGCCATAAATCCAATTCACAATTCCCTAATGGTTTTTCAGCGTCTTACATTATATCATATATAAACACATAACACTGCATATAAGCATACTGGTGTTAAAACTGTGGCAGATGAAATGTCAACTTAAATTTACAGGAAACATGTTTCCAAGTTGGAAAAAAAAACAAAAAAACCCAACAACAAAGCCAAAGGCCCTGGTCGTGCCTGATATTAAAACGCATCCTGAGTGATCCAATTGCAAGTGGGCAGCTCTGAGTGCGGGTGTAAACACACGGAGGACGCATCTGAGAGCCGATCTCTCAGACCAGATTCAGAGGTGGCCTGGGCTGAATGTCACTACATTCTTTTAACAATGTGAGCGTAAATATGTCCTGGGGCGCGCCGAAAGACCGCCTACTTAAGTGACGTCCTCTAAGTACATAATTTGATTCAATGAAATACAAATTACGCATGGAGCTCCCTTACCTGCAGCAGATGTTTGTCAAAACAACAGTGACCCCAAACTCCATTGAAAAATTGCGCCATTTTGTGAGTCACTGATTGAGGAAGAACTTTACAAACTTTGTGAAACACTGTTTACGACAAATTCTTAATTATTTGGAACCTCTTGTAATTTCGACCAATGATGTACATTAAGTTATTTCTTTGTGTTTTCATTTGTTAAAAACAACACATTTTGCTAATGTGTTTATTTCTAAACAGAAAAAGGAAATAAAACGACTAAGGTGAATTCTTAATCTGTTGTGCCTTCTTATAAATACTGCATTAAATGCAAAGCATTGTTTTTTTATTTTCCTCATAAAAAAGCACTGTGTTTCTGCAGACAGCAGACAGGAGAGAGGCTCTGTCGCGGGGTGCACACTTTTACTTTCTGACTCTCTCTGACCAGGTCATTCTTTGTCATCTGTGATGTGAAAACATCAGCTTTACACACAGTCAGAAAAATATAAGTGTGCACAGTCCTGATCATAGTTTATTTATAAAAATGCAGCGCCCCACAGAGCTCTCCTGCCAGGCTGCTGACAGCGCAGGTAAAACATGAGGCTCACTGTGGGTTGAAGTAGGAGTTTAGTGTGGAGCTGAATTACCAAAAAAAAGAGAACAAAAACAGCCAAATGGACAGTAATGGACATTCGACTGACAAAACAGCCCTCTTGTTTATTTGCATACAGAGCGGGGAAGTGAGATCCAATCACAAGTGGTCGCACAAAACGAATCTGGAGACGCATTGTAACGCCAGGTGTGAACTCATATGACTCAGAGCTGTCCACTTGTGATCGATCACCCAGGATACATGTTAATACCAGGTCAGAACCAGGTGAAAGATAAGCTTGGCGCAACTTAAAACAGAGAGGAAGAAAAATCACACCCAGGGCAGTACTAACTGAATGTTTCTGTGAATGGAAGTGATAATCTGTCTCGTAGTCAAAATTCAAAACCTTCTCCTTTTTGAGGCCAATATATTCAGTTATTCCCTTCCTTCAAAATAATCCGATCTGGCACCCTTTTCCAGGATTCACAGCATGTGAAAACATATCACATGTGAGGATCTACCAAAACTTCGTCTGCATTATCATTAGTTTATAAAACCAGGGACTAGAGATAACCGAGGGAAATACAGCAGAACAAGGAAGCAATCTCCACTTAACACAATCGTTTAAGAAAGCATAAAAGTAAAACAAATTTAGAGAAACTAATCTTTTACAAAAACACTTGCGCCACTAGTTAGTTTGGTTTCTTTTCCTCTTCAGTCTTTACAACAGCGGCTGCTTAAATGAGCAGCGACACTGAGGAGTTGGTGGTGAAAGTCACTATATACACACACACACACACAATTCACACACAGACACGCACACTCACTATACAGTCATACAACTGTGCACACGTGTCAGTGTGTCCAGTTTTCTCAGTGGTATCACAGGTGACAGTCTGCCAGTCTCTCACTCGCTCTCACACAAACAGAAACAAACTGGGGAGCTGAGTGGGGTCGGTGCTCCTATATCGTAACTGTGACAACTAGGGTGGTCTTCTTCTTCTTCTTCTTGTGGTTTATGAGGCTCAGTCATCTGGCTGCCAAAGGGAACTGTGGGAAAGGTCCTCATGTAAAGTTTTTTTTCTTTTTTTGTTTTTTTTTTACATTTTCCTTAAGTCCTTTGAGGGAAGAGGCTGTGTGTAGAAAAAGATAGAAAAAGTTAGTTTCCCTTCAAGATTTCACTTACTTTTTTGTATTAATTAGAGAAAAAAAATCATCAGTTAATGCCTGCTAAAGGCTGACATGGGACTGGGACAGACAGGAAGAAACAGTCAACGGTAGGGGGCGTGATGGGGAATTGTAATTAAAAAAAGATCAGTTTTTTATATCTAAATATGCTGTTCTAATATGAATGCACTATTTTCTTCACTTTGTGTGAACTGTGGATTAACAGGAACGGGATGGGAGTCATTTTTCAGGGACTGGGACGTGACAAGAGTGTTTCTGTGGGAGTGGGATGGGACAGAAGTGAAAATCAACTCCTGTGTCAACCTCTAACAGAACAACATTAGGTTTCATTATGACTATGACTTGTCTACATAACACGCAGAGGAGTAATTCAGTGAGAGCACATTTAAAGTGAGAGATAATTGTCTGAACAGTGATGGAACTGCCACAAAAATCTGTCTCTCATTAGATAAGTCTGTCTGGTTAGCATGCTTAAACCTTGGCATACAAAGGGCCAGTGTGACGGATTTAGTGGCATCTAGTGGTGAGGCTGAAGATTGCAACCAACTGAATACCTCTTGCCTCAAACCTCTCTTCCAAGTGTGTAGGAGAAACTTTAGCCTTTTTAAAAAGAAAAAGAGATTGTGCAATACTGACGCAACGAAGACTGGTCTCTATGTTACCTTTATTTTGTTACACTAAGCCAAACAACAGTACTGTAAAGCCACCCCAGTGTGTGATTTTATACAGCATGCCAACATTGTGGAGTCAAAAGGAGGTGTGACAGAACTCGAACGCTCCAGTCAACAAGTAGAACTTTTTACGGGGTGTTACTCCTTCTGCGGCAATTAACTTAAAAAGATCGCCTTATGTGATGATCTGCGGGGAGGGATTTCACTCTGTCTGTGTGTGTCTGTTTAGTGCACGCAGCGCTGTGTCAATGCTGGACAAAGTGTCCACACAGCTGACAAATATGTGTAATAAGTATGTAATTTAGAAAACCCGAACAGAAAGGCCCATGTAACTCAAAAGCATCCTGTCCTGGCCTGCGGCTCACCATTTTACACAGACATCGATTCGGCTCTGTTACTTCCTTCTCTCGCAGATCAGAGGCGGAACGAAAATGCCCAACAGGCTGCAAAAAAAACGGGCTTGTGATGGCTGCAAAGCTTGCTAAAAACACAAACAGCTCTGTCTTGAGTCAGTCTTTGATTTGTCCATTATTGGCTACTGAAAAAACATGGCGGTGCGACATGGACAACTACAGGGAAAAGGACCCCCCTGTAGATATAAATGGCTCATTCTAAGGTAATGAATATGATTCTTATTTTCAGGTAATTATACACTCATGAAAACACCACTACATTCCTGGTATAGTCTGCCAATAAATCCTCCTAAATCTTACACAGTGGACCTTTAATGAATGCAATTATCATAAAAATAACAATAACAAGTTTGAGCCATTGTAATGCTGGATTCCACTGTGCAGTATTAATCAGGGCCTTTTAATAATTTTAGCAGTGAATCTTCGTGTCAGGTTATCAGGTAAAATGGCCGGCAGGCTAAAGAGTTGGTGTGGGTATTTAAACAGATGAAAATGTATGTGAAAATTGAACTGGGTGAAGAAAAACCCATCTCAAACAATGAAGGGGTTGATTGTATTTTAATGGGTCGCAGATAAATGACTTAATTAATCATAAATATAAATTAAGGACGTAGGGAAGAGGAATGGAATGCTAAGCCAACGGGAAAAGCTATAAAAGAAAAGGAAGAATATTTCATATCAATAATTTAAAAAACCCAATGGCCACAACAGAAAGAAGTGAAATTAATAAAGCACTAATATAAAGACACGGGGGCAGACTGACAGAGAAATGAAAGAATAAGGATAGAAAAACTTACCATGAGGGCTTGGTGGTTTTAGCTTTCATCATCT
This sequence comes from Lutjanus campechanus, assembly GCA_027495735.1. Classification (NCBI taxonomy): domain Eukaryota; kingdom Metazoa; phylum Chordata; class Actinopteri; order Lutjaniformes; family Lutjanidae; genus Lutjanus; species Lutjanus campechanus. The sequence goes on from JAJHUR010139366.1 coordinate 14,646, forward strand.
GAGACATGAGGTTTGGCGATGGCCATCTCCTCCTTGCTATTTGCAATCATCTTACACTTCTACAAAAACACAGAGAAAAACAAATAACAGTTTGAGTGAAAAACAACCAAATTACTCACTCTGATACATTCATCATGCAAACGTGCACACATGTCGTACAATCAGTCCTCCAACCCCCTCATTTACCTCAGTAAGCTCCTTAATGGTGTGTATGTTAGCTTGCTGAGTGACCTTCCGCTTCGCTTCCTCGATGTGGTCCAGGTTAAGGGTTGGCGTTGGGGGGGCGAGGCACGGGGGAGGCTTGTTAGTGATGGTAGGAAGTGGGGCGAGGGGAGGCATGGCCGCCAGGGCACCCATGTTGGTCAAGGCAGCCGTCATAGTAGCTGCTGTCATACTCGCCATAGCTGCACTCATGGTGATGTTTGACATGCTGGGCATTCCTGGAATATTGGGTAACCCCATTGGACCCATGTTGGGCATATTCGGCATGTTGGGCATCCCCATGCCCATCGGGAGAGGTAAAGGTAGAGGTAGGGAGAGGGGGGCAGGGGATGGGGTGGGCAGAGGGAGCTGGAGGATCGCTTTCGGCCGAAGGCTCTCAGGAATCGGCACCCCCGCCTTAGCACACATGGCAGCAGCATTAGCTTTGGCGATCTCCAGTAACTGGTCCTTATCTGAGGAACAAAGGGGTGAAGAAGAGACAGGCAAGATTAAGTAAATGAGCAGTGAAAAACAAAGTGTCAACTTTAGAAAAATTGCAGCAAATCATGTAAAAACAAAACCATGAATTAGAGCCATTTTTTTCAGTGGACTCAGATTTGGCTGTACAATACAAATATTCGACAATTCGTTCTTTTTTTGTTGTTATTCAGTGCACAAAACTAAATTCCTATATTAGCCAGCATGAATATGTTTTATCAGTAAGACTCATGCTTTAACACCTTAAAGTTTAAGCCTGTCCTCCTACAGTTCCAAGTGTAATATGAGTGCACTGTGGAGCTTCTCTCTCCTGCTGCAGCTGTGCCCAGTGTCATCTGCCGTGCAATGTAAGCGCTCCTTCGCACCGAGAATTAAAGATTTATTTTGACCAAACAAGAGTTGCTGTTTGTTAGAACGGTGGAAACAAGAAGTGGCTGACAGCGCTTCACCAACACTCTGTTTCTATCACTCTTCTCTGCTTCTATTACAGTACCTTTTGTGGTTTGTGAGGATTTTGAAACTCAGTTTCAAGTTTAACTCAACTCAACTCAACTCAAACTTTATTTATAGGGCACACTTAAAACAACCGAGGTTGACCAAAGTGCTGTACAGATTAAAGCACAGAGCCTGTCACGCATTACAAGAGCTGAAACTTATTTATCAACCAGTCATTTCACCTTCTCTCATCAGTTAACCACCCATGCATGTTATTACTAGGATTTTTAAAATAAATGCGAGAGCTAATATACATTATGATTCCTCTTATTCATAAATCCTCATTGAAATGTTATCCCTGGGCTTTTGAGTAAGCTTCTGTGTTTCATCCTCTTATTATAATGCACATTGACTGACCATGGAGAAATCTGTCAGCTCAACTGTAAGAATCTCAATCAACTGAGTCTCTCCATCTAATGATTTGAATCTTTCAAGAGGCAGCCCCACCATTAATGATCATGAAATGTAACGTCATAAATGTAACCTGTCAAGTCTGATCAAAACATCTTACCCAGTTCAGTGAGCCGTGGAGGAGTCTTGCTGGTGCTGCGTCGTGTCCGGGACCCTGAGCGGCGCTGTTTGCGGAGAATGAGAACTGGAGAGTGGCTAGGTTCCCTTTTCCACCTGTCCCGTCTGTCAAACGAACGGCTGCGAAACGCTGGCCGCCTCCCTCGCCCCCTTGATCTAGACCTGCGCCTGCGATCAGAGGACCGAGACCTTGATCGCCTGCTTCTGTCTCCTGACCTGGACCTTTTCCTCCGGCCTGTGGAGCGGCTCTTGGATCGCTTGCTTCTGTCTGTGGACTTGGACCTCCTCCTCCCACGGCCGTTGGGTGAACGGGATCGCCTCTTGCGGGCTGGAGAGCGGGACTTGGACCGTCGGGCTCTGGTCCGCGACTTGGAGTGTGATCGCTTACGCCGTCCAGGGGACCGCGATCTTCGCCGCCGGGCAGGACTCCGAGATTTAGACCGTCGCTTCTTCCTTTCTGATGGAGAGACAGAGTCTCTTTTCCTTACTGGAGACTTGGACCTGTGGAAAGGTCAATGAAAGACTGATGAATAATAAAAACATATACATAATACTGACTTGTTACACGTACTGGGTGTGCAGCATTGCGTCTGACAAATAAATGCCTTTCAAGTCCCTGTTTCATGGGGTGATTAATATTTCATACCTTTTAAGACCTTACTGTTATTTAATTCAAAGATATTTAGGTCCCAGAGGACAAACACACGGGATGGGCACATACAGTATAAACAACAAACCTCGACTGCTTCTTCCTCGATGTAGACTTGGATGTAGATCGTCGAGGCGATGAAGTTGAGCGTGAAACTTTCCTGCAGTCCGTGGGTGAGCGTGACTTGGACCGCTGCTTCTTCTGCGCTCCCGGAGATGCTGAACCTGAGGAGGTGAGGAGCCTGAGGAGGGTTTTAACGGGAGATTCTTTTTCTTCATCTGAGCCTTCCGAACAATCCGACCTTTCCGGGCTAGAGCCAGACTCTCTGGAGCCAGACCTGGACCTGGAAACATCTCTTTCATTGGATGAGCTGGCACGCTCCCTCTGTTCCTTGTCACTGTCAGGAACAACAATCTGAGCCGAGGAGCTTCCAGCAGGGGGGCTGGAGGCAGCTACTGAGGTCACGGGTTTCCACGCACCTGCATGACACATATTAAATGACAAGACATTAAAAGACACATTAGGCCATTTGAGGGTAAAAGTAACAACTTTCTGAAAATTAAGTGTTAACTGAGTCTATACTTTCAGAACTGTATTCACTTCAAGAGGAGAGGTCATGAAAAATAGTCAAACATTTTTAAGCTTCAATTTTATAAGTAGCAAACTGCCATAAAACATTTATGATTAATTTTCAAAAGTAATCAGAATTGATGAAACAAAGCCACATGATTTAAATTACAGGTTAATCTTCGTTTATCGGACATGGTTTAACAGGTGTTACACTATATTTGGTAACCTGTCACATTAACACCAGAACGTATATTATATCTAGTCATAGTTGTGATTAAAGGTGGGCAGCAGAAGATTTTTTAAGATTTCAAATTAGGCCCTGGCACTCTTAAGTTTGGGAATGGCTGGTGTAGGTGTACTTTTGTTTTTGTAACAGAAGGCTGACATTCTTGTTTGCTGAGCAATTTTAGGAACAAAATCACTCAGTTATTCAGGGTTCAAAAACTTGCCTGACAGGTGAGGGGTAAAAAAAGAAATTAAACTACTAAATTACTTTGATTATTAATAATTAAAGTAATTTTTCCATGCAAAAAATGGCAGAAAACACAGTTTCTGGTCTGTCAACTATGTTTATTTCCTGCTTTTCTCTGTTTCATATTATGTTTATTTTTACATCCTTGGTTATGGACTGCCAAAACAAAACAACTTTAGTCTTTGTTATTTCATAACTGCAAATAAATAAGCCAGTATGTAACAGGGCAAGTAAAAACTGGCTTCAAGCAAGTGGATTTAAAAATTAAAAAAAACAACACACACACACACACACATTAAGGTTTACTTGAAAACACAGCAATGAAAAAGCTCTGACCTGTTGCAGCTGAAAGATCTCCACTTTCTCCAGCTGCCTTCCCCGCAGCGGGCTGCTCTGCCATGGGAGAGGAAGACTTCTTCTCTTTAACAGGAGAAGAGGATGTGGATCTGGCTGGGGAGGAGCTCTCAGACCGTCCATCACTTGACTCAGACCTGGAACCTGCAGAGACGGATTTAGACTTTGACCGTCTTCCACTCTTCCGAGGAGATTTGGATCTCCTCTTGCCAGGCAGTGGTGAGCGTGACTTTGACCAATGTCTTCGAGACAATGAGCGGGATTTGGAGCGCTTGCTAGACCTTGGTGGAGACCGATTTCTCCTGGCGGGGGATCGAGAGCGCCTTCTGACTGGTGATCGGGATTTAGACCTTCGTCGGGAGGGAGGGGTCCTGGATTTGGTCCGTTTGCGGGGACTCCTGGATCTGGAGCGACGGTTTCGCTTAAGGACTACAATGGAACGTGATCGAGTCCGCCTGCTCCTGCGGATCGAACGGGAGCGTGAGCGGCGGGATCTGGGGGGTGGTGACCGCCTCCGTCGAGACAATGATCGACTCCTGGAGCGCCTGCCTCCACGCCTCACAGGCGACCGCGACCTGGAGCGATGAGCAGGGCGTCTCGATCTAGAGTGAGATCGACGGGTTCTTGTGATGGAACGTGACCGCGAACGCCTGCTAGCTGCACCGCCTCGTCTAGGTGAGCGGGTCCTGGAGCGCCTCGTGCCTCCACGAGGCCGTGACTCTGACCTTCGACCTCTCCTTGGAGACCGAGATAGAGAGGGTGACCTGCGTCCACCACGTTTAGGGGATCGTGACACCTTTCTTTTAGGAGAGTGGGAACTCCTACGCCGCTTTGGGGAAACAGATGACGAACTCCTCCGACGTTTAGGAGACTTGGACTTCTTTGGAGGCTTTGACACCTTCTTCTTGGGTGTAGGGGAGCGAGAAGTGGACCGGGATTGACGGCTAGCTTTCTTGGGCGACTTTGGAGATGGAGAGAGTGACTTCCTCCTAGATTTAGGGGACTGCGAGCCGGAAAGAGAGCGGGACAGCTGCCTACTCTTTAGTGGAGTTGTAGAACGTTTTCCTTTCGAGGCTGACCTGGGGGTTCTTGAACGCTCTTTCATTGCTGTTGTTTGATCATCAGACTGCTGTTTACAGGGACTAGATGTTGGTGACATACTATGACTTGACCCAGACCGCTTAATGTCAAGGCCCCTGGAAGGGGAAGGAGACCTGGACCTGGAGGAATCCCGGTCTTTGACCTTTGCCCTCTGAACTGAATTGGCCTGATCTTTCAGGCCTGGGTCATCTCTGGGTGTAGCGCCTTCCTGTTTAGGGATGATGTCTGGGAGTTCCTGGGCGAGGCTGAACGCGCCATCAGCATGACTACCCTCTGTCTTAACGTTAACAGACGCTGTCTGTGTAATCTCATCCTGGCATGCAGGGAGCGACCTCATATCCTGTTCGGATCCATTGGTGTTACCGCCCTTGCCTCCGGAGGGGGACACATCCATATCTAATATTTCCTCTTTCTTCACTCCGAGCAATTCTGGTTTCTGCGTGAGGATGGGAACTCCCTTCTCCTCCCCACGTTTGCTTTTTGGAACCAGTTTGGACACTGGTTCTTGCAGGTCAGATGCTGCAGCTGGAGAGTATTTGCTTTCACCAGCCCCTTTACCTCCTTCACCATCAGACTCAGAACCTGAAGCGGAGCTGCTTTCAGATGGGGAGCGAGATGGGGATTTCTTCTCCTGCTTTTCATCTTTCTTCCTCTTCTTTTTCTTCTTCTTGGCAGCGTGTCTTTTGTGTTTTTTGGATTTTGCATCACCCTCCGTGTCTGCACGATCTGAGAGGAGAATTTATGATTTTTTTTTTAAAATCAAATGGGAATTAACCACTTTTCAAAGCAAATGTTTGCATGTGTGAGGGTCTCATACCTGTAATTACATCCTTTTTGCTCTCCTCCTTCAGCCCGGCATGGTCTCCAGCTCCTGCAGCTGCTGCCAATCTGGCACTACAAACACAAGGAAACACAAAGAAAAGGGGAAGGTGTTTGCAAAAATTAAGTTTCCAATAAAAACAAACCACAATTGCCAGCTTGTGTAAGGTACAGAACTTTGTTCAGGTAAGCATAAAAACCAATTAAGTGGGATTTGTGAATTTTCTCAGACAAATATCCTTAGTTAATACCATATTGTAGACCATTACATGCATGTCAAAATGTGGCTTGGTGCCTAGTGACTCTTAACACCTCCTATTACACACAACATTAAGTTTTCTGTATGTAAATCAATCACCATAAAACCTGCCAACAATTCACTAAGATTTATCCCCTGCTTTTGTTGGATGAGAATGCAGAACACGGAGATTTTATAATGGTAGTTTGTGTTCAAAACCTGTGGCCACAGCCAGAATAATATGAGCTCTGAACAGCTAAAGATATGAGATTTTGACTAAAAACATAGTAGTAACACATTAAGACAAAGATGTGCTTACTATTACAGTTTGTTAGCTTACTTTATTTACCTTATTAAATGTAAAAAAAAAAAGATAGAATATATTTGTCAAGTCTGAGACAACAATACAGTTAGTTTACACAACATATTCTAATTTAAATTTTAGCTCTTCTGACCTGGCTCTGGTGGTCCTGACAGGTCTCGGCGGAGGTGTTGGCTCTACGTCAGACTCTGCACCAGATTCTGAACTGCTCTCCTTTTCCCCCTTCCTCCTCCTCTTCTTCTTCTTGCTCTTGTGTTTTCTGTGTTTCTTGTTTTTCTTATGGGGTGGCTCATTCCCTTCCTTGGCATTCATGTCGTCTTTCTCAGGTGCCTCATCCTCACCTGCACGGGGAAGCCAGTTTTTCAGATTACACAAGAATTTGGCAAATCCATTACATGTACAAACAGGAGACCAAGTCATTTCTCGAGTTATTTGATTAGTCCATTCATTATCCATTATCATTATCCTCCTTGGAGCCTATCCCAGCTTCAATTTACTGTGCACCATTCCCAGGAATCCTGTGTCAATTGTCCAAGGTACACAAAGAGTAAAGTGATGTATGGATAAGAGACATCTGGCAGACATTGATTAAGCCTTTCATGATTTCTCCCAGTAATGTAAAGACATACACACATCCAAGAGCATGTGCATCGACACCTGTCTGAAATGAAGCCTTCTGGACAATAATGGACTTTTATGATAAAGAGGCTTAAATTAACATTTTTAACACGAAATCTGGGAGAAAAAGCAGTAAAGTAAACTCAATCAAACTGGGTAAGATTTACGCTACAACTTTGCTTTTTCATTTAATGGCAGAGTTCTTGAGCAACCCATCTCACCTGAGGGAATGTCCACTGCACAGTCCATTGTGCTGGTGCCCCTGGTTTGCTGAAAGGCCCTTTTAATATCACTGGTGAGCCGCTCCCTCACTCAACCCTGCAAGAAAAAACAAAGGTATTGAAACTCAAGCAACAGAAAATGCAGCACCAACACAAGAACTATTATTATGTTTCATGATTTCATAACCATGCTACAGCAAAATATAAGTGTTTAACTAGGGATGCACAATATGAATTATTGGTCCAATAAGAAAAAGTTTATATTATTATTAGGTCTGCAACTAATGATTGTTTTCATCATCAAATGATCTGTAGATTATTTTCTTGATTAATTTATTAGCTGTTTGGTCTGTAAAATGTTAGAAAATTGTGAACATGTTGATCACTCTTTTCCAAAGCCCAAGATGACGTCCTCAAATGTCTTGTTTTGCCCACAACCCAAAGATATTCAGTTTACTGCCACAAAGGAGTAAAGAAACCAGAAAATATTCACATTTGAGAGGGTGAAATCAGAGAATTTGGACTTTCTTTATTTGAAAAATTACTCAATAATGAATCGATTATCAAAATAGTGGATGATTAATTTGATTGTTGATTAATAACCGATGAGTCGTTGCAGCTCTAAAAATGATATTATAACCGACCATACAAAGCCAAATTACTTTCATTGACTTAAATCCATACACTCTGACACTAAGTATGCACCTGAAAGTTAATTTGCAATCCAACAATAACCACAATAAATGGTTATCAGTATCATCTGAAGACTAAAATCTGTATCGTGCATCATTATCAACAACTACTAATAGGGTTTTTCCCACTAGTCTCGGTCTATCTGCTTTAGTCAATGCCCAGCCAAGCTGTGAAGAAATGCATTTCCTCTACAGCCTTAAAACAGGGGATAGTCACACCGCTGTGGACCTGCCTGGTGAAAAACCTATTCAAATGATTATAGTGTGATTTTTGCAGGGATCTGTACCAAACAATGATGCTGTCTTAAGTTTGTAGAATATGATGTGTAGGCCAGGTCAACTCTATATTTAATTTAAAATGGTATTTTAACACACATTTTGCCTTTAACAAATACTGCTCCATAGGTCATATTGCAATTTTGATAAATTTCAATTAATTGTTCAGCCCTTGCATCAATACAGCTAATCTGATAAAGAGATCAATAACAGCAACCACAAGGAATTCCACGCTCAACACTGTTGTTTACGGCAACACCAAGCAGAAATGTCGCTCAACGGAGAGAAACCCTCCGCAGATGATCAAGGTAGGCAACATGTTTTACCACAAAACAGTCGAGTTGCAGCCCCATAATTTACTCGAACTGTGTATATGCCTAAATATAACCAACAGTAGCGCAAACTACAGCCTCTGAAAATAACATGGAGCTGAACCAACAATACCTCTCTAAAACAGTGTGAGCAAAAGCTGAACATCAGCCTTCCAGAGGGTAGGCTCTATCACAAATCTGCTGCAGCATATGGCCCTTCTGTTATCAAAACCAACAATACAGACTAGAACCAAGAAGATCTACAAGTTCAGGACTGGAGCTGATCTGTTTCCATTTTGTGCTGACATGGGGTGCAGAAAAAAATAGGCCTATAGCATATATAATAAGAATTTATATTGAATAAAACTCAATATTATCAGCATTCTTCCTCTGTGCCCCATTGTGCCCCCAGCAATCTAGATCTCATTCCCCATTCCTTGACAGGTATTGTGATGAATATTGATATCAGAAGAACACCTTTTGGCCAGTGTGATATTTCATTTTTCCACCACATACTGTAGTTCAATCACAAGAACTTAACTCTTCTGGTGAACAACATGACAGTTGGTTGTTTAATAGAGACAGCTTGTCTCTGAACATACAATAATCCCAATGCTTACAAAGACCTCCAGTATGTCTCAGCACAAAGATTGAGATCTGACAAGATTTTACAGTCTGTAAACACATTTTTCAGTTAGTTTAGTTTTCAAGCAGTGCAGGTGAACAGTGGCATGTGTATGCGAACAGATCGGCTATCTTTAGGGAATAAGTACAAGCATCTAAAAATGCCACAGGGAAAATACCTGCTTTAGTGCCAGTACTTGGCCAGAGGAGTAGAAGACAAACATGGTTTGTCAGCACTTAAAGGGATAGCTCACCCAAAAATTAAAATTCAGTCATTCTCTACTCACCGTCATGTCAACTGAAGGTTGGATTTTGCTTTTTAGTCCACAAAACACTGCTGGAGTTTCAGAGGAAAACAGAGTTGCAGAATCTCCCAAACCACGTAAGTGAATGGTGCCAAGATTTAAAACAAAAAAGAACAATAAATAAATAAATAAATAAAATGCCCCCATACTGCTTGTCAAGTCTTCTCAAGCCCCAACATGCAAAGCTGACTTGAAAGACATCATTTGCACCATGTTTAGCCTAAATCTGCACTGTAGATCCTTAGGTTGGAGCTACCTTTATGAATAAATGCATACTGTCTGATCTGGCTGTGTGTGGAGTGACTGTGTGCATGTGCAAGTGAATGGCATGTTGGGGCTTTAGGAGACCAGAAAAGCAATATCGAGGCATTTAATGTTTTTTTCATCTGAAAACTGGTCACCATACACTTAAATTGTTTTCCTGAGAAACTCCAGTAGTGATTTGTAGACTAAAAACATAAATTCGACCTTCACTCAGCAGGAAGGCAAGTAGATAATGATTGACATTTCATTTTGGTGTGGACTATCCCTTTTCATACTGGAGCGCTGGTAATATAAGACAATAGTATAACCAACAAGGAACAACCAGATCTCTTCTAAGCCAACAAAAGAAGCTCCCCTGTCGCGGGTCCCAGACTACAGTGAGGCTGGACGGTTAATGCAAACACACAGATCGTAAATATCTAACTGTATAGGTTCGTCGCCATATCATTTAAAACAGCGATAGGGTATTTCCTCCCACAACCTCATTTAACGTAAACTGAGATCTTTCAAAAACAACTAGTCGTAATAGCAGTCGTTTCATTGTTAACCATAAGTCTATTGTGTACATACATACAGTGTACAGTTTATTTTTTATGAGGATAGGTAAATCCCAGTGTTGACCAAACTTTGCACTTGACTGAAATAAGTAGTCGTCATACAATCTAAAATCGTTAATGAGTCAACACTAGCACAGGCACCATATATTCACAGACAACATGTGCACTGCTGCTCACAAACATTGGCAATGGAGCCACAATCTCACAGTTCACTCAAATCATGTACGTGCTTTATTTGCAGAAATGGTAAACTTGCACGAAGCAACACTGCAAGCAGCGACTAAAATCGCAAGATAACAACATCGGAGGTTATGTAGCCATCACACCTAGCGTAATGTTAGCTGGTTAGTTGAGCGCTTCGTGGCTAAAGCTAGCCAAAGGTACGGTTGCCAACATGTTATTTTAGATTTCAGGAAATGTTAGCTAACATTAAGTTAGCCCCTCTATTCCCAACACGTTATATCAGTGTTATATTAAGTAAAATGCAATTATTTACACGTATGTCAAATTTTTATGGATAACAAAGGCAAAAAATGAAAAGTTTTAAGCAGCAACACAGTTCACTCACGTTAGGTAACGTTAATCACT